>JAJEJO010048852.1:0-65704 GCA_020662805.1 Glaucomys volans | reverse complement strand
CGCCTTCCTCAATCCCGATTACTCTTAAATTTGGTCTTTTCATGATGTCCCATATTTCTTGGAGGGTTCGTTCATGATTCCTAACCATCTTCTCTGTTTGTTCGACTTTGTTTTCAAGATTAAATATTTTGTCTTCATTGTCTGAGGTTCTGTCTTCCAAGTGATCTTTTCTGTTAATTATGCTTTCTATTGTGTTTTTAACTTGGTTTATTGTTTCCTTCATTTCCTTGTTTCCTTCAAGAATTTCTGTTTGTTTTTTCTCAGAATTTCTATCTCTTTATTGAAGTGATTTTTTGCTTCCTGCAATTGCTCTATTAGCTGATTATTCATAGCCTGAATCTGCTCTCTCGTCACATCATTCTCTTCTCGGATCACTTTAATTATGAACATTCTGAACTCCCTTTCTGTCATTCCTTCTACCATGCTGTCTTTGGGTTCTCTTGATATATCATCTAGGTTTAATTGGGACACTTTCTTCCCGTGTTTTCTCATGCTGCTCGTGTATCTTCCCCTCTGTTGCTTGAGGGGTGCTTGATCAAGCGGTGACCCAAGAAAGGTGCTGTCCCACTACCTCCAGGTTGGGAATGATCAATGCTTCTGGGCAGAGGCAGCCTAGTGTTGATAGACAGTTAGATACAGCAAGGTGGTAGACTCCGGGCCTGGGTGTGTGCCTGGGCACTAGATCAATTTGGGGTGGTGTCACAGAACTGTGCTCAGTGATGGAGACACTGGGCTTGAGAGCCCAGTCTGACCTGAACTCCTCGCTGGGGGTTCAGGCGGTGGCAGGTGGTTGGTCTCTCCTGGGGACACTGTAAGCTGGCGCCAAAGGCCCTAAGCTCCCCGCCGGAGTCAGCAATCCCAGAGGCTCCCGGCCGGACCACTCCAGACGCCGCTGGAGGCCCCAGGAAGCTGGAGATGGGTCCCCTCTTCCAGGGAAGCCGCCAAAATGGCATGGAGCAGTTCCAACTCCCCACCGGAGTCAGCGATCCCAGAGCCTCCCCGCCAGACCTCTCCAGATGTCGCGGCAAGGCCCCAGGCAGCCTGAGATGCGCGGTCTCCGCCTGGGAGGCCACCGGGTGGTGCCGGATCCGCGGCCAGTGACTCCAAAGCCGCTGCTGGGGACCCACACTCACTTGTTGGCTGGCGCAGACCCAGGTCAGTGGCTCTGAAGAAGCTGCAGGGTCCGGCGCTCCCGGGTGGTAGCTGCCCGCAGCGGGGCCGAGCCCAGCCTTGCTGAGTTGGTTCTGGAGCGGCACCTGGGGACCCCTTATATGTGCTTTGAATATAAAATCTCATTGAGAGCCATATTCCTGCTGTTTGAATCCCGAGCAAGTAGGAATCCACGGAGCAAGTAGGAATGCAGCCTTCCTCTAGCCCGCCATCGTGAATCTCCCCAAGCTTTTTAGTTTGACTCTATCCCAATCATTGATTCCTGCTTTTATTTCTTGCACTTTGGGAGTCATGTTAAGGAAATCTGGTCCTAGGCCAATGTGATGAAGATTTGGACCCATTTTCTCTTCTATTAGGTGCAGAGTCTCTGGTCTAATTTCTAGGTCCTTGATCCACTTTGAGTTGAGTTTTGTACAGGGTGAGAGATATGGGTTTATTTTCATTTTGCTGCATATGGATTTCCAGTTTTCCCAGCACCATTTGTTGGAGAGGCTGTCTGTTCTCCATTGTATGTTTTTGGCTCCTTTGTCAAGTATGAGATACCTGTATTTATGTGGGTTTGTCTCTGTGTCCTCTATTCTGTACCATTGATCTACCTGTCTATTTTGGTACCAATTCCATGCTGTTTTTGTTACTATTGCTCTGTAGTATATTTGAAGGTCTGGTATTGTGACACCCTCTGCTTCGTTCTTCTTGCTAAGGATTGCTTTAGCAATTCTGGGTCTCTTATTCCTCCAAATGAATTTCATGATTGCTTGCTCTATTTCTATGAGGTCCGTCATTGGAATTTTAATTGGAATTGCATTGAATTTGTATAGCACTTTTGGAAGTATGGCCATTTTGACAATATTAATTCTGCCTATCAATCTTCTCAGATTCTCTTTAACTTCTTTCTTTAGTGTTCTGTAGTCCTCATTATAGAGGTCTTTCACTTCTTTTGTTAGATTGATTCCCAAGTATTTTATTTTTTTTGAGGTTAATGTGAATGGGGTAGTTTTCCTAATTTCTCTCTCAGAGGATGCATCACTTACAAATAAAAATGCATTCTATTTATGAGCATTAATTTTATATCCTGCTACTTTACTGAATTCATTTATGAGTTCCAGAAGTTTTTTGGTGGAATTCTTAGGGTCTTCTAAATAGAGAATCATGTCATCAGCAAATAGGGATAGTTTGAGCTCTTCTTTTCCTATTTGTATTCCTCTAATTTCCAGTTCTCAGGGGGAATGCTTTTAATTTTTCTCCATTTAGAATGATGCTAGCTGTGGGCTTAGCATAGATAGCCTTTACAATGTTAAGGAATGTCCCCACTATCCCTATTTTTTCTAGTGTTTTGAGCATGAAGGGGTGCTGTATTTTATCAAATGCTTTCTCTGCATCTATTGAAATAATCATGTGATTCTTGACTTTAAGTCTCTGTTGATGTGGTGAATTACATTGATTGATTTCCGGATGTTGAACCAACTTTGCATCCCCGGGATGAAACCCACTTGATCATGGTGCACTATCTTTTTAATATGCTTTTGTGTGCTATTCACTAAAATTTTGTTAAGAATTTTTGCATCTATGTTCATTAGAGAAATGGGTCTGAAATTTTCTTTCCTTGATGTGTCCTTCTCTGGTTTTGGTATCAGGGTGATATTAGCTTCATAGAATGAGTTTGGAAGGGTTCCCTCCTTCTCTATTTCATGCAATACTTTGAGGAGTATTGGAATGAGCTCTTCTTTGAAGGTCTTGTAGAACTCATCTGTGAATCCATCTGGTCCTGGACTTTTCTTTGTTGGTAGGCTTTTGATGACTTATTGTATTTCATTGCTTGAAATTGATCTACTTAAGTTGTGTATGTCCTCCAGATTCAGTTTGGGTGGCTCATATGCCTCTAGGACCTGTTGATGTCTTCCAGGTGTTCTATTTTGTTGGAGAGTAAATTTTCAAAGTAACTTCTTATTATGTTTTGTATTTCAATAGTGTCTGTTGTAATATTTCCATTTCCATTGCAAATTTTAGAAATTTGGAGTTTCTCTCTCCTTCTCTTCGTTAGCATGGCTAAGGGTTTTTCAATTTTGTTTAATTTTTGAAAGAACCAACTTTTTGTTTTGTTAATTTTTTGAATTGTTTATTTTGTTTCAATTTCATTGATTTCAGCTCTGATTTTGATTATTTCCTGTCTTCTGCTCCTTTTGGTGATGGTCTGTTCCTCTTTTTCTAGGGCTTTGAGCTATAATGTGAGGTCATTTATTTGTTGACTTTTCATTCTTTTATTAAATGCACTCCATGCAATGAATTTTCCTCTTAGCACTGCTTTCATAGTGTCCCAGAGATTTCGATATGTTGTATCTTTGTTCTCGTTGACCTCTAAGAATCTTTTAATTTTCCCCCTAATGTCTTCTGTTATCCATGCATCATTCAATAGCATATTATTTAATCTCCAGGTCTTGGAGTAGTTTCTGTTTTTAACTTTATCATTGATATCTAATTTCATTCCATTATGATCTGATAGTATACAAGGTAGTATCTCTATGTTTTTATATTTGCTAAGAGTAGCTTTGTGGCATAACATATGGTCTATTTTAGAGAAGGAGCCATGAGCTGCTGAGAAGAAAGTGTATTCGCTTTTTGATGGATGGAATATTCTATATATGTCTGTTAAGTCTAAATTAGCAATTGTGTCATTGAGTCCTATGGTTTCTTTGTTCAATTTTTGCTTGGAAGATCTGTCCAATGGTGAGAGAGGTGTGTTAAAGTCCCCCAGTATTATTGTGTTTTGATCTATTTGGCTCCTGAAGTTGAGAAGGATCTGATTGATGTACATGGATGCACCACTGTTTGGTGCATAAATATTTATGATTGTTATGTCTTGCTGATTTATGCTTCCTTTAAGCAGTATGAAATGTCCTTCTTTATCCCTTCTGACTAACTTTGGCTTGAAGTCTGCTTTATCTGAAATGAGGATGGAAACTCCTGCTTTTTTTACTCAGTCCATGTGCATGGTATGTTTTTTCCCAACCTTTCACCTTTAGTCTGTGGGCATGTTTTTCTATGACATGAGTCTCTTGAAGGCAGCATATTGTTGGGTCTTTCTTTTTAATCCAGTCTGCCACTCTCTGTCTTTTGATTGAAGAGTTTAGGCCATTTACATTCAGGGTTATTATTGAGATATGACTTGTATTCCTGTCATTTTAGCTTTTTTGGGACTTTTAGCTAAACTTTTTTTCTCCTTTGATTGATTGACTCTTTCTTTAGGGTAATTCCTCCCCATGTTGACTATGATTGTTGTTTTTCATTTCTTCCTCTTCCAATATTTTGTTGAGAATGTTCTGTAGGACAGGCTTTCTCTTTGTGAATTCTTTAAGCTTTTGTTTATCATGGAAGGATTGCATTTCATCATCAAATCTGAAGGTAAGTTTTGCTGGGTATAAGATTCTTGGTTGGCATCCATTTTCTTTCAGAGTTTGAAATATGTTGTTCCAGGCCCTCTTGCTTTTAGGGTCTGGGCTGAGAAATCTGCTGATATCCGTATTGGTTTCCCCCTGTAGGTAATCTGATGCTTTTCTCTCACAGCCTTTAAAATTCTCTTTGTTTTGTATGTTAGGTATTTTCGTTATAATGTGCCTTGGTGTGGATCTGTTGAAATTCTGTGTGTTTGGTGTCCTGTAAGCCTCTTGTAATTGATTTTCCATCTCATTCATCATATTTGGGAAATTTTCTGATAATATTTCCTTGAACAGTTTATTCATACACTTGGTTTTTATCTCTGTGCCTTCCTCAATCCCAGTAACTCTTAAATTTGATCTTTTCATGATGTCCTATATTTCATGGAGGTTTCATGGTTCCTAACCATCTTCTCTGTTTGTTCGACTTTGTTTTCAAGATTAAATATTTTGTCTTCATTGTCTGTGGTTCTGTCTTCCAAGTGACCTATTCCGTTAATTATGCTTTCTATTGAGTTTTTTACTTGGTTTATTGTTTCCTTCATTTCCTTGTTTCCTTCAAGGATTTCTGATTGGTTTTTTCTCAGAACTTCTATCTCTTTATTGAAATGATTTTTTGCTTCCTGCAATTGCTCTATTAGCTGATTATTTATAGCCTGAATCTGCTCTCTCATCACATCATTCTCTTCTCGCATCATTTTAATTATGAACATTCTGAACTCCCTTTCTGTCATTCCTTCTACCATGCTGTCTTTGGGTTCTCTTGATATATCATCTAGGTTTTTTTGGGACACTTTCTTCCCATGTTTTCTCATGTTGCTCGTGTATCTTCCCCTCTAGTAGTGCAAAAAAAGAGGGATTGCAATTTCCTTGTGAAGACTTAAAGTGTCCCTGCAGATTTCCAGTATCTCACCTCATGTTTGAGAGGTGCTTGATCAAGCAGTGACCCAAGAAAGGTAGTGTCCCACTACCTCCAGGTTGGGAATGATCAATGCTTCCGGGCAGAGGCAGCCTGGTGTTGATAGACAATCAGATACAGCAAGGTGCTAGACCCTGGGTCAGGGTGTGGACCTCGGCACTAGACCAAGTTGTAGTGGTCAGTGATGGAGGCACTGGACCTGAGAGCCCACGCAGGCCTGAACTCCTCGCTGGGGGCTCAGGCAGTGGCAGTTGGTTGTTCTCTCCCGGGGACACTGTAAAATGGCCCCAAAGGCCCTAAGCTCCCCGCCAGAGCCAGCAACTCCAGCTGCTCCTGGCCAGACCTCTCCAGGAGCCACAGCACAGTGGCTCGGAAGACCAGCTCCAAGGACTCAGGCAGTCGGAGATGGTCGCTCTCTGCCAGCAAAGCTGCAAAATGGCGCCGAGGGGTCCAGACTCCCCGCCGGAGCCAGCGACTCCAGCCGCTCCTGGCCAGACCTCTCCAGGAGCCACTGCCCTGTTGGTTTATTCTTACAGACTTTTTCTAGGTACCAGGTCACAGTGCAGATGCTATTTTGTATCCTGTGCTTTTGAGTCACTATGGCCATTTTTTCGTGTTACTTGAATGTTCTTCAAGAGCATAATTTTTTTACTGGTTCTTTTTAGTTATACATGATGGTAGAGTCCATTTTGATAAAATTATACATGCATGGAATATATCTTATTCTGATTAGAGTCCCAGTGTATGTAATGATGGGATTCACTGTGATAGTCAGATTCTTTCTACTGTACTTCCTATTCCTATCCTCCCTCCCTTTCTTTCATTCCCCTTTGTCTAATCCAATAAACTTCTATTCTTCCCCTCTGCTCCCCTTATTGTGGATTAGCTTCCACATATCAGAGAAAATATTTACCCTTTGGTTTCTTAGGATTGGCTTATTTCACTTAGCATGGTAGTCTCTCCAGATCCATTCATTTACCAGCAAATGTCATAAAGTTGTTCTTCTTTATGACTAATATTCCATTGTGTATATATGTGTGTGTATATACATGTGTGTATACAATGCACATATATGTACCATATTTTCTTTATCCATTCATCTGTTGGAGAGCATCTAGGTTAGCTCTGTAGCTTAGCTGTTGTGGATTGTGCATATCAATAAACATTGATATGGCTACATCACTGTGGGATAACTAGGTCAAATAGTGGTTCCACTCCTTGTTTTTGAGGAATCTCCACACTGCTTTCCAGAGAAGTTGCACTAATTCACAGTCCCACCAACAATGTATGAGTGTACTCTTCTCCCCACATCCTCACCAACATTTATTGTTGCTTGTATTCTTGATAATTGCCATTCTAGTTGGAGTGAGATGAAATCTCCGTGTAGTTTTAATTTGCATTTCTCTAATTGCTAGAGATGTTGAACATTTTTTCATATATTTGTTGACCATATTTTTTCTTTGGAGCAGTGCCTGTTTAGTTCCCTTGCCTATTTATTAATTAGATTATTTGCTTTTTTGGTGTTAAGCTTTTTTGAGTTCTTGGTATATCCTCAAAATATCTATTTATCTGAGGTGCAGATTACAAAGATTTTCTCCCATTCTGTAGGCTCTTTCTGCATGAAGAGCATAATTTAATGCATTATTTTGATGCTCTGGACCATGTCTAGTTTCTTTCCTAAGTGCTTCTCCACCCTGCTGGCTATATCATTCCCTTCAGCTTGACAGTATGTTGCCTCTTCCAGCCTTAGAACCACCATGAAATAGGGCCTGAAATATCTCCTGGGAGAGTCTGCATTTTAAAGGGCTAGAGTAGTTTATTTCATTGTGGATTAATGAAGTAGGCCCCTGTCCTAACACTCAGGGGCCCACCTTTGCTTTGATTAATGTCAGATGGACCTCTTCCTTATGCCTGGCAGAGACAATTTGTGGCCTTCCAAATGGAGTCTCATCCTTGCCAGAGACATCTTGTAAGCCCTGCACTGCTATGATTGGTGTACAGTGCTAGCAATGAGGCCAGTGTCATATGCATCATCCCTTCCTCTCTGGCAGCTATACACTGGGCAAAATGTGCTTATTGGTCACACATGTCTCCCTGGCCCTGGATGGCTCAGAGATGTCTGGATAAGGGGTAAGCAGTTTAGCAAAAACCCACCAGAGACCACGTCCTGCTGCTACAGCAGGTCACAATTGTCTTAATCTGTGCCAAGGTGGCCCAGGGTTTAGACACCCTGATAGACCCATCATTCACCTCACCACTTCTGTTTCCTTGACAGATTTTTATTCAGCGGTGCCTGGCAGGGAAGAACATGTCTCACATCAAAGGTGGCTGCATTTTGTGTGGGTACTTGAAGCTGCTGCCCATGTTCCTCATAGTAATGCCAGGAATGATCAGTCGCATCTTATTCCCAGGTAAATTCTTGATTCTCATGTGTTCACTTACACCAATCAGCTTTTCCTGAATCAGAAATTCAGATATTTGGTGTTATCAGATTTCCCCACAGTATACTAGTTATTGAGGTGTTCTGAAGTGCTTCCTTGGGATGTAGCTGAGCAGAAGTCTGGCACAAACTATAGATATATACAGCAAGACAGAAATTCCAGGGTGATATGTTCAGGCATGGAGGAGAAAGTCAATGCATTTTCTCATGAGTCAGAGCCTCACTCCCTCAGTGGGGGCTCAGCTATGACTTTGGGACACATTCTGCTAGAAGTTTGAGTTGCTTTCACTGTAACACAAACATTATCATGCACTGTGTACTATGTGCTCTGCTGGGATCTCATGGATGCTGTTACTGCTTCTCATAGCCCCAGGACTAGCCTTTCATAGCCTCATTGAACTCATGAGGCACTTCAGAGGGAATCTGATGCAGCCCCACAGTAGACCTGACTCAGAGTGAGACCCAGATTCTTTGCCTTAAATACTATTAAGGCATACTTATTTTCCCTAATGAGTAATCATAATTCCTGTGCATCTGTCTCATCCCCATTTCAACTTAGTTTTACTAGCTTATCCTGTAATAAGTCTGTTTATTCATTAAACTTTTTGTAGCACTTATTTTGATAGGGGCAGAGAAGGTGACTTCCAGGATAATCTGTCTCTGCTGTACTTTAGACAAGGCTAAACAAAATGGAGAATGCTTTATAGTGATAAGTAGCATGTAATAGACATCTCTTACACTAACCCATCTTCAGTGTGGCCAAGATATGTCTCTCTACCTTAATTTCTTCCCAGTTTTAACAGAGAGAACTCTCAACACTCCCTAATTATGCCTTTAGCTGTCAAGTAGAGATTTGTTAGACCTTGTGAGTGGTGCTTTCTCAAAAATTAGAAAAGCTTAGGTCTGCTTTCCAAGACCTAGTCTCAAGTTATTACTCAGAATGAACACCCCTATCAGGACCAAGAGAGAAAGGTTATAAATTGGTTACATGTTAGTATATGGCAAATAATCCCTTCACTTCCCTAACACCTTGATGGGATCATTGAAAGCCTTATTGAAGTCGCATGACTTGACTTGGGTCATAGAATGAATCAGCAGAAGCTCCGATTCATTTGACTAATAGGAACCTGAGTCCTAGCCCTTTCCTCCCGTTTCTTCCCCTAAACTCCCAAGACTATAGGATCCTGGACTGGAACAGTCACCAGTAGATTGAGGATCTAACAACCACATGTGAATATGTGATTCCTAATTTGCTTCCTTTACTCTAAGCCCAGATTTTAGTGCTCTTAAGGCCAGAATGTTGATGTTACTGTTGCTTCTTTTTGCAGATCAAGTGGCATGTGTTGTACCTTCAGAATGTCTAAAGTACTGTGGCAGTAGATCCAGTTGCACAGACATTGCTTATCCAAAGCTGGTGACAACAGTGCTGCCTGTTGGTAAGAAACAGACCCTGCCACCAAGGGCCATAGAAACCCCATGACTGGAAACTGCCTTCAGGCTACATGTAGCCAGTTAGGAGTAAGGGTACCAGGGATGGCTTCTTTACCAGCCAACCCATCACTCTGGGTAGAAATGCAGGCTACAGATTGAGAGGGACATTAGGACAATGGAAGCAACCTTGCTTTCCCTGACAGAAGAAACAGGGCCTCCTCCTTCTCTGCTCTTCACATGCTGGTTATACACATTCTCTGGGAGGCACAACCTGCACCTACCATTGGCATTATTCAGTTTGTCTACTAAGTGCATTCCCTTGCTCATTCTTTCAGAAAATGGGCTCCACGGTTCCTCAAAAGACTAGTAACAGAATCACCATACAACCCAGCTATACCCCCTCTTCAATATTTATCCTAAAGAATTAAAGTCTTCATATTATAGTGATCACATACATGCCATGTTTATAGCGCACAGTTCACAATAACCAAATTATGGAACCAGCCTAGGTGTCCATCAGTGGATGAATGGATTTGAAAAATGTGGTATATATACACAATGGAGTTTTATTCAGCCATAAAGAAGAAGGAAACTATGTCATTTGCTGGAAAATGGATAGAATTTGAGAGAATTATGTTAAGTAAAATAAGCAAAACTCAGAAAATCAAGGGCCATATTTTCTCTCATATGTGAAGTTAGAGGTGATAAATGAAAAGAGATGTCAGGAGATATCATGAAAATCTAAGGGAGACCAGTATAGTAGAGGAAAGGGACCAGAGAAAAGGAGATGTGAACAGAAATGGGGAACAATATTGCCCAAGTCATATTGTTATATCATGTGCATGTGTGAATATATAACAGTGAATCCTACTATTATGTATAATTATAATACAACAGTAAAAAATATAGGAAAAGGAAAGCAAGCTCCATGCTGTAAAAGGTGTTATTCTAAGCCATGGCAACACAAAGACAAGCAAGCCTAATCCTGTCCTCAAAAATATCACTGTGCAATAGGGTTGGCAAGGGTACAGGCAGTTACCTAACAGTCAGATGACTTTCATTGTGAGGTAGTAGTAAACTCAAGCATTTATCTTACCTTTCTTCCCCAAATTTCATTAAAATTGGCATATGAATTTTTTAATTGTGTCAGCTCTGGAGAACAACAGATAGAAAAAGTTGATGTTTCCATAAAACAAAGGATAGATGGAATCAGGCTGAGGGAAATTCTGAACTTCCCACAGTTCAGGAAGTGAGTTGTCACAGTTCAGGAAGTGAGTTGTCTGAACTCCCAGCTGACTTTCTGAAAATGCCCCAGCTTGGAGCATCCAGGGTTGTGAGTGACAATGGGCAGTTGAAGGAAGGCAAATCCAAGAACCCCAGTCTTATGTCTGGCCTGCCCCAAGTGGCCCAATGGGGACAATTTGGATATTGCTACAGTGGGCTTCCAGCTCTGGTCCTAGTTATCCTTAGGTTCCCCAAGAGTACATAGAAAAGAAATCTTCGAATGGAGTATTTAATGTCCCTGCCATATGGTGGCTCTCCAGGTAGCAAATAAAACATTGTGAGATTTATAACTGACATTTGTTAGTGCTTGCTGTGTATTGGACATTGTGCCAACCCATCTTTACTTAATCTATCTTAATCTTAACCATAACTTTGTGTGGTAAGATGTCATAGGCCCATTTTACAGATGAGGACATTGAGGCACAAGGAACTGAATCACTTGTTTACAGTCTGAACCATCTCTGAGCCTCTGGCTCCTCACCTGTAAGGAAGGCAAGAAATGTGTCCATCTCACAGCACTGTAGGGAGGATAGTGCCGGGAAATGCCTGAAGAGATGTTCTGGCACAGACTAACCACACGAGATATTAGCTCCCATTTTTATATGAAGACACAGCAGGAAACTAATAAGTCTTGTCACAAAGCAAGAAAAAAATATAATACAACAACCTATATTAGACAGAATTCCAATACAAATAAATTTTGAATTTTTTATAGGGAAAAATTTAGTATTTGGGGAAGTTCCTTAGGAGTCCTAATTCTCAAGGCATGGTCAGAGAACTGAAAGTCCAGGAAGTATCATTTTTATTCCAGGCATTCAAGGCTTGATACTGACCACACTGTGTGCTGCCCTCATGTCCTCCCTGACTTCCATTTTCAACAGTGCCAGTGCCGTGTTCACAATGAACATATATACTGTGATGCGTCCTATGGCCACTGAAAAGGAACTCATGATAACAGGAAGGTAAAGTATTCTTCTAATCATATGAGTTAATCCTGTCAATGAATATCATTCACAACGTATAATACTGTATGTACAATCATCCTGTTTATATACAGTGCACTTAGTTTGAGGGCCTGCTTTTTGTTTCCAATTTTTATTTTTGGTTTTTGTTGTAATTTTGCAATGAAGATGTATTTCCTTGATGATTACAAAGAAAACTCTTTCTACTTGGGAAAAGATCATCATCACAATGATAAAAATGAGCATGATTTAATGTGCCCCAAAAAATAATCCTTGTGGGGAAAATGGCATAAACTATTTTATTATTTCATTTAATCCTCATGACAACCATTAAAGGTAAGTTTCACTGTACTTATTCTTGTTGTACAGATTAAGAAACAGTAGCTCAGACTACCATGTTATGTGAGATCACATAGTAAATAGAAGAACTTGTCTGTCGTGGGGCAATGCCTTTAACCATGAAACCACATGGCACTTACAAGAGATTGTTCCATAGGCTTTCACACTGGCTGCCCATGTGACACATGCAACCCACATATCTTTAACATGGCCTATACTGTGTCTGAAACACTGCCTTTATCTTCCCATCAAGGTTTATGTCTATTATCTATTTTACCTTTCTTATCCCTACAGGTGTTTGAATTTTCCTTTACATTTTTATTAGTGTTATGGTTGAAAAAACATTTTTCTGAGAAATTTTAAGAAACAGATTTCATATTTGGTTGGAGAATATAGAGAAAAGGTAATGAATTCATTTGATGAAACTCAAATGATGATGAAACTCAAACTCAAAAGTTTTACTGATGCCAAAACTTAACACGTATAACATAGAAAAATATTGAAACTAATCTCAATTTTAAATATCAATGCAAAAATGTAAATAAAAATACAAATAAAATGTTCAACATAAATCCAACAATACATTAAAAGAATACCATAAAATAATATATGATTACCAACAATGATTTTTTTCCAGAAATAGAATGATGGTTCATTGTTAGGAAATGTAGTAATATAACTCACCATATTAACATATCAAGACAGAAAAAAACACATATGTACCTATTCACAGATGATGAAAAGACATTTGGCAGAATAGGTGCTTTTCAACATAATAAAACATCTATATTATGCTAAAAACCTACATCATGCTTAATGAAGAAACTAGAAAGACAAGAATGCCTCCATTGCTATGACTGATGATGATGATGATGATGATGATGATGAAGATAGATAGACAGACAGACAGACAGATAGATAAAAAGCAGATCCACAGGTAAGGTTAGCAGACCAGGACTTTAAAATAACCATGATTGTTTTTGGATAGGCATAATTAATATGGTAAAAATGGTCATACTACCAAAAGCACTACACAGATTTAATGCAAATTCTTGTTAAAATTCCAATGGCATTCTTCATAGAAATAGAAGAAACAGTTATGAAATTCATTTGGAAAATAAAGAGGCCCAGAATAGCCAAAGAAATCCTCAGTGAGAAAAGTGAAGCAGGAGGCATCACAATACCAGTTGTTAAATTATACTACAGAACTATAGTAACAAAAACAGCATGGTATCAGCACCAAAACAGACATGAAGACTAATGAAACAGAATAGGAGACACAGAGACATGATATGTGAATGCTAACCCATAATAAGGGAGGGTAGGAAGGGAAAGTATAGAAGTTCATTGGATTAAACAAAGGGGTTGAAGGGAAGGAAGGGGGATGGCAATAGGAAAGACAGTAGAATGAATTAGTCATAACTTTCCTATGTTCATATATGAATACACAACCAGTTTAACTCTACATCATGTACAACCACAAGAATGGGATCAAAATTGTAATGGGCTGTACCCCATGTAGGTATAATATGTCAGAATAACAATAAAATAGGGAGAGATGCATAAACTGGATAAAAACATTGAGAATTTTTCAAGAGAATCAGAATTTGTAAAACAGATTAAAGAAGTTTTTCTATAATTTAAAAATAAACATCTGAAATTAGGGACTCAGTGAAAGTCAAACATAGCACACATCTAGAATCCCAGCAAGTTGGGACACTGAGGAAGAAGGAATGCAGGTTCAAGGTCATCTCGGGTGACTTGATGAGACCCTGTCTCAAAATTAAAAATAAGAAGAACTTGGGATGTAGCTCAGTGTGCTACTGGGTTTGATCCCCAGTACCCAAAACAAAGAACTCAGTGATTGAATAGAACAGAAGACAAAATTATTGAAGATGGGTTAGCTGACAATATCAAACTGAAATACACAAAGCAAGCAAGATGCACATGAAACACAATCAGAGTAATAACGTTGTATTGAAATCACAGAGAGAAACAAACAAGTTGGATGGAAATAATTTTGAAAAGATAGTGTCCAAAAGTGATGGACAGCTATCCAGAAACCTAAGAAATTCCACCAATTGAAGCATCATTAATACAAAGAAAACCATACCTAGATTACATTATAGTGAAAATTTAATATAATTAGAAAATATTTAAAGCAGCAACAAAGAAACAGTCTTTGGAAGAAACTATGGAAGTCAGAAGACAATGGAACAGCATCTTCAAGTGCTAAAGAAAAAACTACCAAATTTGAATGCAACACCCATCAAAAATATTCTCCAAAATGAAGGTAAAATAAATATGTTCTTAGATAAATACAAGTTAAAGGAATTTATTAAGCTGGGCCAGGTGGTACACACAACTGGTAATCCCAACAACTTGGGAGGCTAAGGTAGGAGGATTGCAAGTTCAAGACCAGCCTGGGAAATTTAGTAAGACCTGGTCTCAAAATAAAATAAAAAGGGATGGGGATGCAACTCAGAGATAGAGCACTTGCCTGGCAAATGCAAGGTGCTGAGTTCAATCCCCAGCACTGCAGAAAAAAGGAAGAAAGAGAGAGAAAAATAAACATTACAGTACATTCAACTTGTACTATAAGAAATACTAAAGGAAATCTTTCAGTCTTGTTGTAAAATAACCCAAATAGAATTGAACTTCAGAGAAGAATGAAGAGCATGAGACAGGGTTAGTACATTGTAAATATAAGCAAATATTAACTGTTGAAAACAATAAGAAAATGTTCATGGGATTTATGATATATGAAAGTTTTATGCAGAGAGACAGAGAGAGAGAGAGAAAATGAGAAGAAGCTAAATGAAACAAATATTCTAACATTCTAAAATTAATGAGGATGTAATTTTTAAAAACTTGTACCAGACAATACTGCATTCAAGGATGCATGTAATCTCTAAACCAAGCAATAAGAGAATAATGTAGTTTAAGAATGCTTAGGGAGTTAATAGAAGGAAAATGGAGAACTAATAAAATATTTGAGTATCCTGAAAGAAGTCCAAAGAAAGAATGAAAAGAAGATGAAACAGGGGGCTTAAATAGAAAACAAACAATAGCATTATACATATAAACCCAAATTCATCAGCAGTTTCATGAAATATAAGTATTCTGAATAGCTTAATTAAAGGGCTAAGATTATTAGACTATATTTTTTAAACCAACTACATGCTACTTAGAAGAGACTTCTTTTTCAAAATGACTAAGAAAGAGCTAAAGAAAACATGGGTAATATATACTATGCAAATATGAACATAGATGCAAAAAATTTCAAACAAAATATTAGCAACTGAGATCCAACAACATATAGGAAAAATAATACACCATGACCATCTGGAATTTACTCAGAAATGCAAGAGTAGTTTATTATTTTAAAATCCATCAATTTATGATAATTAGCCTAAATTAATTATTACAAATGTATACATATGTTGAAATATCATATTGTACCCCATAAGTATATACAATTATGTATGACCCAAAAACAAAATTTTTAAAAATAGTCATGTACTTGACCACATCAACAGAAAAAAGAAAGTCATACAATCTCATCTCACTAGGTAAAAATCCCTTTTAAACTTTAATACCTATTTCTTTGAATCTCAGCAAATTAAGAATTATTCTGACTTTTAAACATATATTTTAAATATAGCACTTACCATATTTAATATTTACATGTGGAAATTCTTCCCCCTGAGAGTGGGAACAAGGTTCTATGTCCATTATAGCCACTTCAATTCAACATTGTACTGGAGGTGTAACCAGTCCAAAAAGGCAAATAAATGACTTAAGAATAGAGACGAATGAATAAAATAATCATAAAAGACTTTATATCAAATTGTTAAAATTTTAAAGTGATTTTAACAAGACTGGTAACAAGATCAAAATATAAGAATTAACATTTTACTCATTATAATTTATAATGCCATAAAACCATATCAGATACCTAGGAATAAATATCCCAAAAGATGTAAGAATATTGCTCAAAAATCACAAGGCATTATTGAGAAAAATATTCATGAGACCTAAATAAGTACAGGAATAGTCTATATACATGAATTGGAAGACCTAAATATGTACAGGAATATTCTATACACATGAATTGGAAGACTCAATATTGATAATATGCCATACTTACTTTTCTACCTATTCCAAGATAATACCAGGCAGAATTACAGTAAATTTTTTTAATTGACATACCAACTCTAACATAAAAATTAACATGAAAATACAAAGAGCAAGTAATAGACAAGAAAATTTCTTTCAGATAAACATAACTGAGGATTTACACTAACAGATACCAGTATCTATTGTGAATTAATACTAACTAAAACAGTGTGGTTTGGGGACAAGGATAGACAAATCCATATGACAAAATGCAGAGTACAGAAAAGGCCCCACAGGCATAGTTACTTGGTCTATGGCAAAGATTTCTATACTATGAGGTAAGGAAAGTAGTAGGGGACAGTAATTTTTTCAACAAATGATACTGAGGGTTTGGGTTAAAATTTTAAAAAAGGAATAGTGATCCTTATCTCACACTGTACACAAAAATCCATTTCAGATGAGTTGCATATATTTGAACATGAAAAGTAAAATAATAAAGCTTTATAAAAAAACAGAGGCCAAATGATCTCTCTGATAAGTGGTTGATGACATGTAATGGGGGTGGGGGGAGATAAGGGAAGAATGGAGAAGGGATGGATTGTATAGAGGAAAATGAGGGGTGGAGAGGGGGCGGGGAAGGAAAGATAATAGAATGAGACAAACATCATTACCCTATGTATATGTATGAATACACAAATTGTATGATTCTACTTTGTGTACAACCAGAAAAACGATAGTTGTACTCCATTTGTATACAATGAACCCAAATTTTAAAAAATATAAGAAAAAGAAAACAGGTCCTTGGAGTATGCAAAGATTACTTAACATCTGATATAAAGGAAACAGACCATTAAGCATTAAAGGGAAAATGTATTACACTAACACTGGGATTAAGAATATCAGTTAATATGAGTGGAATCATATGATTCATGCTATTTTTGTGTCTGGTTTTGTTTAACATAGTGTTTTGAGATTTATCCATATTTTTGCACATTTCTGTGGTTTGTTCATTTTTATTGTTGAATTTTAGTATCCCATTGTATAAATGTACTACAATTGGGTTAGCCATTCCATTAATGGGCATCTGGATTATTTTCAGTTTGGGCTCTAAACGTTCTTATGAAAGACTTTCTGTGGACCTAAGTATAATTTCTTTATTTTTTTTAAGATGTTTTTATTCATAATACTTTTATTTTTTTAATTTATTTAATTTTGATTCATTGAACACAAATGGAGTACCTAAGTATAATTTCTCTGGGATAATAGTTATGAGTAGACTTGATAGGCTAAGGGTAGGCATATGTTTAACTCTATAAGAAACTACCCAACTATTTTCCAAAGGAGAACATAAGCTATGTGCAGCAATTCTACACCAACATTTTAGCACCTTTGGTTAACATTAATTGACCATACACATGTGGATCTATTTTTTACTCTTTTATTCCATAATCTACTTATCTATCTTGATGCCAGTATTAAAGTGTCTTGGTTACTGTACATTTACCATAAGTCTTAAAGTAGGTAGTGCTGTGAATTGAATGTATCCCCTTCAGAATTCAGGTGTTGAAATTTAATGGTTAATGTGATGGTGTTAAGAGTTCAGGCCTGGATGTGAGGGCAATCTGGCTACTATATCTGTCACCCCATTGATTGTCAAGGTTGATTCGGTTGCTCTGACTGGCTTGTGGGTAGCCGTTCCTCCCTCCCAAAGCTGCAAGCTTGGTGAAGAGCGTGACCTTCCCCAATAGAGGAGGACCATTTTTTGGTCAAGGGATACAAGTTGCTGCACTCCCCTGCCAGAACCTCCAAACAAGCATTCAAGAGTTCAGTCGTTTAAGAGCTGATTAGTTCATGACACCCTCCCCCTGCCACAAATGGGATTAAGGCCCTTATGAAAGCAGCATTAGGCTCTCATGCCCTTCTGCCCTATGAGAACACAGTGTTCCTTTCCTCCAAAGGACACAGCACTCACCGGACACCAAATGCCAGCATCTTGATCTTGGGCTTCCAACCCCCAGAACTCTGGGAAAAAAAATTCTGTTCTTTATTAATTACCCTGTCTGTGGTTTTCTGTTAAAGCAGCACAAAATAAACTGACAGATTCTCAGTTGTTGTTTATCAGAAAACTTTATTTCATCTCTATTTTTGAAGAACATTTTCACTGAATATAGGCATCTAGGTTAACAAGATTTTTCTTTTACTACTTTAGAGATGCTCTTCTATTCTCCTGCCGTCTTGTTTCTGATGAGAAGTCAGCCATAATTCATATTTTTGCTCTCTGTATGAATATATCTTTTTCTCCTTGACTTTCAAAGTTTTCTCTTCACTTTTGGCTTTTTGACAGTTTTATTATGAGAAGTGTGTGTGTGTTTATATGCTCATGTTTATAGTGCTTAGGTTTTGCTGAGCTGAAATCTATAAATTAATGGTTTTCACTGAATTTGGGGAGTTTTGACCACCTTTTCTTAGCATGTTTTCCTGCCTTGTTTTCTCCTAGTATTTGTCACTCTACATATACATATATTAGCCCTTTTGATATCCCATAGATCATTAAGACTGTTTTTATTTAATTTTTTCCTCTATGTTCTTCTATTTCATTCTATCAATCTATCTTTGGATTTACTGGCCCTTTCTTCTGCCATTTCTAATCTACTGTTAAAACCAAACAGAAAATTTTTCATTTCAGATATTGAACTGGAATTTCACGTCTGGAATCTCTATCTGATTCCTTTCCAAAGCTTTTAAATGGTTTCCAGTTTTCTGCCATGATTTCCTGTATGTTCACTCATAACCATCATTTCCTTGACATCATTTAATATAGCTGCTTTGAAATCCTTTGTCTGCCAATTTTAATATCTGAGTCAACTTGGGATCTATCTCTGCTGACTACTCATTTTCCTTGACTGTGGGTCACATTTTGTTTTTCCTAACATGGTTAAGTAAATAATGTATAGTAGACGTTTTGGATAATACATTGCAGGAACTCTGGATCCCATTCCTCTGTAAAGTATTAATTTTTGTCCTCATATTCAGGTAAGTTACCAGCTGATCACCTTAAACTTGTAAAGATCTAATTTTATACTTTGATAGGGTAGGTTGTTTCAGTTTTTCTCTTAGTCTTAGAGCAAATTCTTAGCCCTAGAATATAGTTTGTATTTCTAAGGTATGACCCTCCTGGGGTTTCAGTGAAAAGCCTAAGGTCGTTACAAAGTCCCTCTAACTTAATGAAATTCCAAATCTAATTTGTGTCTCCCTTAATGTAAGCAGCAGCTGAAATCTTTGCTCAGTTTTTTTTTCTTCTTTCCTACAGTTGCCTGTTGATGGACTCTAAAATTCTCCTACACATGCACAGTTCAGGGGTTAGCCAGGGATTCAAGGGGAGTTTATATGCAGATTTGGATCCCCTAGCTCTGTCGCTCTCTGCTTCCTGGAATTTCTCCCCAAATTTTCAACTGCTCTGAATCCTCAACCTCAATTCAACTCATTAAGAATGGGACTCTGTGCTTAACTGCTGGTCACTCCACACTGGAAGACTAGGAAGAGCCCTCGGTAGAAAAGCTGTATAAATATCTCACCTCGTGTAGTTCCTTTATTTCAAGGATTAGATTTCCTCCCACTTCTGTCCAGTTTCAGTTGTTCCTCAATGTCTTTAAGACATTTTTATATGTGGCCCAGAGTTTATCTTTGTCACCTATGGGACGGTGCTTTTTTGTATGCACAAGGCCCTGGATCAATCCCTAGCACCACAAAAAAAAAAAAAAATTTGCTTCTTTGCCCGTTCTTTGACTATCAATTGGATTGCTCCTTTCTAGCTTACATTCACTCTCTCAAAATTATAATTTTTCAGCCCTTATTGATATGTAATTAATATTTATCTATCTTTGGGATGAAGATTTAGCATAATTTTATAGAGATACATATTAAAAATCATTGACTTAGAAAAAGTAATGAAAATTTGTAGCCTCTACCCAGTTCTTTTTTGGAGATCTCAAAGGGAAAGCTTTCAGTCTTTCATTATTGAATATGATTCTGGATATGGGTTTTTCATAAATGTCCTTTATCATGTTGAGGTAGTTCCTTCTACTCCCAGTATTCTGAATGTATTTTCCATTATAAAAAAGGTGTTACATTTTTTAAACACTTCATTGTATCAGTTGGGATACATGTGAGTTTTTACTCCCCTTCCATGTCTTAATTTTAGGTGGTTCCATTGATTGATTTTCTAATATCGAACCACCCTTGCATCTTGCAATTACTTTCATTTATGTTGCATAAAATAAATTTCTCAACTTGTTGAAATCTTTAAATAAGATTTTAATAATCTGTATGAACTTTTTAAAAATGAATTAATTCTCAAGAAATTAGTATTTTTCATGTATTATATATTTTAAGACTGACTGTTCCTCCACATTTAGTTAAATATACCCTCCAAATTTGGTGACTGTCTAGTGTAGATATTCAGTTTCATTTGTTCAGAAGTTGAAGGGTTTCATCCATAGCCCTATGACACCCATTTTGTTTAAGGGTATTGCTATCTCCTCTTCCCCCATACTTATGAATGGGCACCCTAATTTAAAGTAAGGAATAAGGCTGAAGGGGGTATAGCTCAATGATATAGTACTTTATTAGCATGTATGAGGCCCTGGGCTTAATCCATAGCACTTCAAAAAATAATAATAAAATTTTAAAAGTAGGAAATAACCAAATTAATAGTACATGTTGTAGATATTTTATTGGCAAGGGGAAATCATCAAACTCCTCACTAAATGTTGGTTTAATTTGCAGGTTTTTTGTTATAGCCTTACTTGCTGTCACCACTGCCTGGATCCATATTATAGAAATAGCTTACAGTAAAAACATGTTTGAGTACACGCAGGTTGCTAAGAGTTACCTGACTCCACCAATCACCGCTGTGTCCCTGCTTGCTATATTTTGCAAAAGAGTCAATGAACAGGTGGGTGTTGGCATGGAATAGTGTGAGGGATTGCTGCATTCACATGGTAGGGGTCTTTAACATCTGTTAGAATTGCCCTTAGGTGGGCATTGCTTTCTGAGAGATGATGTCCTCTTGGGCAGATTTGTTCCAAGCTTGCTCACATGTATGGAGGGAAAAGGTGATTTGTTTTCCTCCCTTTCTAATGTAATCCATTTTCAGCCATGCTATGCAAGACTAATCACCTTACATTTGTGGAGGTGATGATACAAAAATGAATGATTATCCCTCCTGCATATTTGGCTGCAAGAAAATAATCTTTTACCTATGTAGATGGATGTGCAGCCTGTGGTCCTACACTCACATGGGGGATATACAGCAGTGGGCTCCTTCTACCTTCTCTGCATTGAGGAGGTAATTATTTGGAACATCTCTTTCAGCCACATTTAAGACCGAATAAAGATCCCAATTAATGGTTTGATCATTTCATCAATAAAACTTTGAAAGTACAGCTTGCCTCTTTTTTCTTTTCTCTTTTTAAATTTTTGAGTCATTTCTTAAACTTTTTTCCCCTGGACAGCACTTGGTGAGTGGCCCTTACCTGTCCCTGAGCATGGCACATATGATCTGGCCCTGCCCATCTCCTAGGACTTGTCCTCTCCATGCTCAGCCCCTAGGTCCAAGTCAGGGCTGATTGCTGTACTGTCCCCTGCTGTCTCTGGCCTCTCTTCATTTGTTATGAACTGTTTGTTTTGCTAGGAATACTACACCTGATACTTTTTCCTAGGCATATCTCAGATATTCAATCTTCTTGTTTGTTTGTTTTGTTTCCCTTTCTTTTTAATTTTATTTTGTTTTCTTTTTTCTTCTTCTTCTTTTTTTTTAATTTGAGGTGTTCAACCCTCTAGATAACCTGCCAGTGCTCCTGTTCCACCCAGCTCAGCAGGACCCTGTTTAGCAGTAAGAATGCAGGGGAAACAGTCTGGGTACTAGAGTTGCCTTCATTTGCTTTCCTGGGAAAGGCACTTGCAAGACAGGCAGGCAGTCAGGACTCTGCCTCTCTCCTATATCACCAACCTCAGAGTATGGGGAGAATCACCAAGGAAAATGGAAGGATCTGGTCAGAGACATTCCTGCTATCCCCAGTCTGTGGTTGCAGCCACTTTGCATGTATCCTCTTGGACCTAGAGCACTCATCCAGGCCCTCTCTTCCACCCTGTTTTGGATGGTGTGTTCATCTATCTTCTACCCATCTCCTTCAGGAATTTCTTCCTGTGGATTTTCTCCTTGGCTTTTTGTTTTAGCTCTTTACCCCACAATATTTGCCTGTCTTTCTCTTTCTTCTGAAATTCGGCCCCTCCTGAATCAGGCTCCAAATACACTTCCCAAGCCAAGATCAAGTCCTTATTCTCATGGAGTAGTCTAATTGGAGACAGAAGATACACATTGAGCAGATAAAGATTACTGATGGTGACATTGTGCTGTTTAAAGGATTAAAAAGGATCATGGAGGCACCTGTGAAGGCTAGGGGATGGGGCAGACAAGGATATGAGGTAAGGTGGCAAGAAACTTCTTCTAAGGAAGTGACCTAGAATCTGAAACCTGAAGAATGAAGCAAATACCAAGATCTATGGAGAGACTCAAGCCAAGAGAAGGGCAAGTAAAAAGGCCCTAGCCAAGAGCAAAGTGAATAGGTTCAAGATGCAAGAAGGACATTATGACTGGAGTGGAATGACCAAAGGAGAGTAGCAGAACCAGGCAAGGTGAACTGTGGTATGGGGTTGAGGTCTGATTCTGATGGCAAGTGATAATAAGCCACTGGAGGTCTAGATAAAAGCATGGCATTCTCTTCTGTAAGCTTTAAGAAACTATCTGGTTTCTGCAGGGCCAGTGAACAATAAGAAGTCAACATTGGGAACCCACCTGTGTGAGGAAAAGATGGCAGAGTGGGGTTAACATGATGACCATGGAGTGGATGGCAAGGAATTAGATTCTGGATACATTTTGTGGTTAGAACCAACAGGGTTTGCTGAAGGGTTGGTGGGATGGCAGGATGAAAAGAAAGGAGCCAGGGCTTGGGGAAAGGTATTAGAGCAGACAGGGAAATGGAGGTGCCACATGGGGAAACAGGGAAGATGGGGTTCTTTTTGGACACATTTAGTTTGAGATGCCTATAGATCTCATTTATATGGTCTCATTTAATAGTGTTTCCAACTTTTCTTAAGTTCTCTAATTAACCTAAGAGACAGTACCAGTGTCTCAGGTCTGGCATCTTCTCACTTGCTCATATTATCTTTTGTAAGGCATCAATGCCCGCACTATAACTAGATTTATAACCCAACTAGCAAGGGGAATGAGAATGAAAGTGGTTTGTCTCATCACCTGTCTTCTTCCCAAGTAATTCTGTTGGGCTCCTCCTTTGACAGGGTGCCTTCTGGGGGCTGATTTTGGGAATTGCAATTGGTGTCATTCGACTGTTGGCTGAGTTAACCTACGGAATCGGGACCTGCGAGAACAACAGCAAGTGCCCCATGCTTATCTGTGGCATGCACCACCTCTATTTTGGCATATTCCTCCTCCTAGTTAGTCTTCTGAGCATGCTGGGGATCTCCTTAATCACAGACCCAATTCCGGATAAACATGTAAGTGCTACTGTTAGGATGCTCTGGTTCCAGGGTGGAGCAAATTGGGGAAGAATGCCAGGATTCCTGAATTCTCTTTGGAAGTGGGAGGACTTGGGGCTAATTGTGGGGCTCTAGTGGGTCAAAAATAGGCACATAACAGAGAAATAATTTGCCTATTTAAAAAATGGCTTGCCTGCCTTTAAAAAACTAACACTAGTAGCTAGAGATATATAGCAAAATGGTAAAGTTCTTAGCACTTCCAACATGTGCCAGCCCCTGGGTTCAATCCCCAGCACTACCCCCCAAAACTAAAAACTCTTCAATGATTTGTCAATTAAGTATTCATTTAGATAGATCGTTTGGCTAATAAAATGCACATTTTCCTTAGAAGTGTTAAATTCACTAACCTCAATATGAATTAATAAAATCAAGGAAGTCCCAGCTGCTGCCCACCCAAAGGGATTTAAGCCACCAGGAAGCAGGAAGTACAGATGCTGTAGCTGTGCTTCACAGCCTTCTCATAAACCATTTCCTACCTCCCAGGAGGCAAGTGTTAGTTACCAGTTTTATATGTTTATTTACTTGGGCTCAGAGAAGTTAAGTAATTTGTTGAAAGTAACAAAACTAGTAAGTGGCCCACCTGGGTTCCAACCTGACTCTAAAGCTCACACTCCCTCCACCATGTCACCTACTTTGGCACCTTAGCAGGACAGGGACTTGGCCTCACCATAAAGTGGAAAGTGTAGGGTCCTGGTCATCCAGACAGCAATTGAGATCTGGAGTTTAGGGAGGAACTCAGAAGGGCATGAATACATAAAGCTCAGTGCCTTTCTTACAACTTTGTTCAGAATAAACAAAAGTTGGTATTCCATTATCAAAAGTTGAGTCACAAGGACAGGTAAACTTGGAAGACTATAAACTTCGGTGATCCCCAGCTCTGTTTTGGCCACTCTTTCTTCTTAGTATTTTCCACTTGATTCATTCCTCTCTTGCATACATAGCCCAGTCAGAAGAGGAACATAAAAAATGGGGAAAAGAACCAGATGCTCACACTACACTGCAAATTCTTCTGAATCAGTGACAGCATAGGAGACTCCTAATGTCTTGAAACCCTGGGGGTGGCTGACGTTAAGTTTCCTGTTGTTCAGGGCCTTCATCATTCAGATTGTTGGCATTCTTTTCTGCTTTTCTCTTACTGCCAGTTTCCTGGTGTCAACTTCTCACTTGGTCAGCCAAATATGTTCTGAGTATCTCCCAGCTCCCTAGCAAAGCACCAGTGCTCTGGAAAAGACAAAGTAGCTTCCCAGAGGGAAGGAACCTAAGAGAGAAAGTAGCACTTATGGATCAGTGACAGCATGCCAGGCACTGGCCTGAGCCTTCCAAATGGCACCTCTGCTCACCACAACCAGGGGAAATAGGACTTTCTGCCCCCAAATCATCCACACTCAGAAGCGCAGAGATGCTGTACATCACTGGGACCCAGGCCCTTCCAGCACATTCAGTGACCTCATCCACAGGAGGTTGATAGTGTTGCTGGGAAGGCAAAATGTACAAATATGACACTATCAAGAAACATTTAAAGGTTAAGCTGAGTCTGTCATCAACACAACAAAATTATAGTCCCAACATTTTAATTTGAAAGACAGGGCTGATTCTTGGAGTGGGACAGGCTGGGGAGGCTGCCCAGCCAGTAAGGCTCATAAGTATTCCATTGTGTATTAACAGGAAAACATGCAGGGCAGGAATTCACCTATACCTGCACCAAGGCGTAGTGGGTTTGGATGTACTATATTTTTGGATAGACTTGGATTTGGTGGAAATATTCATTTGTGCTTTTGCTACCCTAACCCTCCCCCACAGAAGCAGCAATGGACTGAGATTTGTTATTTCCCAAGGTTTTGTTACTTCTCATATATGTTTTTATGAAGATAAAAGAATTAGAAACCAGAAAGAAAATGGATTGCCCCTCTTTGGCATCTGCAAATATGCTATTGAATTTGAGTTACCAAGTTCTGCTCCAGAGCAGATACAACTCCTCCTGGGCAGCATTCCTGCTGTCTGATGTCCTGACAGAGCTTCTAGAATGACAGCAGCTTCTTCTACACCATCAGAACTCGGGTACCACAAAAGTAATGGGCAGCTTCTCCCAGCCTGAAGGTGTGCATGCTTTTGTACCCTCAAAATGGGAAAGAGCCTGAGTTCATTACCTCCAACATTGAAGGACACACTCTTTGTACCACTCTTTTTCAAAGTCACATGACCATATGATACCTTAGCCAGAACTAAAACCCAAATCATAGTTTCTATGATTTCTCATTCCACCTTTCATCTTTTTTATGAAGTCTAACATCAGATTTTTTTTTCAGTCCATCAGGACCCTAGTACCAACTGTGGGCTGTGATACTCTATGGTTGCATGACAGGGCCCAGAGGTGACATGCCCCTGTTTTCTCCACCCTACAGCTTCATGGGCTCTGCTGGAGTTTACGCAACAGCCAAGAGAAGAGGGTGGATCTAGATGCAGAGATACAGTGGAAGAGATTCCCCAATCTCCCAGCCCAAGAAGGTGAGAAAGAAGATCCATAGCCCTGGGAGGGGTCCTGTGTGAAGTGGTCTAGAGTAATGCAAGGCCTGTGCTGCTGACCCAGCACCTTCTGCCTCACCATCTTCATCCTCAGAAACATTCTTTCAAGCAGAGGCACTGGTTTTCATTTTCCTTAAGACACCCCCTGGGGCAGTTAAGGCATGCAGAGGTTGTGAGGCCATCCAACATCCATGGTAAGCAAGCAGGGCTGAGAGGGAGGGATATGGAAGAAAGGAGTTGTGCTGAATGGCCCCTGGGGGTGGTGAAAGGAGAAAAGTCAGGATTGAAGAAAGGGGCACTCGGGCAATGAGTGGGAACCAGCAAGGGGACAGAAACTCAAAAGTTTCTGGTGTCCTAACGTGTTTCAAGGGGTGAAGTAAGCCACTGAGGCAAACACTGATGGGTGAAGAAAGACCATGCACCAGCACTGGTCTTTGGGTTTAGCCCATACACTGTTGCACCTCCAACAGAGCTATCTAGTGGTGCAGTGCCAGGAGGGGAGTAGGCAATGAAGGGGGCAGGAGACAGCCCTGCCTAGCATGGATGCAGAAGCAGGGATGGAGCAGGCAGTCCTACCTAAGAGGGCACCCCAGAAGCAAGTCTAGGGGATAACCAGGTTTCAGTTCAAGCAGGGGGAGAGTATCTCTGGGAGAGACCGAGGCCCTGGGCCTTCAGAGTCAGAGAAAGGTTTTCAGCAGATACAGTCAGAAAAGGAGTATTCAGGGCGATGGCGGGGGGTGCAGAGGTGACCTGAGCTTCTTGCAGCCCCTGACGCAAACAGGGATAAAGGACATAATGAGATTAGTCCTGAGCCTGAGGTAGAGAGTGGTGAAGAGGCTATGAGTTTGTGGGAGGAAGGGAGAGAAGAAAAAGGGCATAGCTGGGAGGAAAGCCATGTTTTAGCTGGGGCAGGGTTGCATGCACTCATTTTGGGAAAGTTCAGAGTCCAGAGAGGCTCAGGGCTCCCTCCTGATACCTGCAAAAGAAATGTGTATTTGGTTGGGGAGGGCCCCAGTGGTCTCCATAAGACCCTATACTTCTGGAGGTTCCCTCTGATGCCTGCTGACAGTTCTTCTCCTTTATGCTGACCCTCTGGGTACCCACAATCTTCTAGATGCTGCCAAAATTATACTTATGTGTGACAGGTACAACTACTACTGCATTTAAAAGCTGAGGACACTAAGGCAATTAGGAGTCAGATAACTTGTCCATGGCCCTGTAGATGGCTGGGATTTGAAAATCAGCAGTCTCACTCCAAAGTATGGGCTTTCAACCCCTAGGCCAGACAGCTCCCCATCATCCCTCCTTGTCTGTTTGGGGTGACAGTTGTGCCTTTGGGCTGTGGTTGAACGACCGGTTGCCTTTTCAATTCTAGTTACCTCTTCCAGCTGCCTCTTAGATCCTGGAAGCTGCATGACAGTGTTATAACTTGGGTGTCTGAGAACAGAAGCAAGAGTGTGGCTGGTGATCAGACTTCTTAGCCCAAACATCATATATCTGTGTCACTGGCTTTAAGGTCTTCCAGCTACAGACACCCTTCCCCTTCTAACCGACTCTTCCATCCCCATCAGGTGGGGTCCATCATCCCTGATGCCTTCTCAACCTCCACAGCAGGTTGGGAGCCCACTCTGACTAAAATGGGATTGTCTTGTCATCCAGAAGGGAACCATTCCCAGGTGTGGCTCTAAGGTCAAATCCCAGGCAGTCACTGGGTCCATACTAGTGTGCTGGGAGCTGACCGTGGTGCTGACCCAAGCCTAAGCAGGTCCCAAGGGACAAGCCAGCATCCACAGTGCAGACACTAAAGTAAAATTCAAGCTCCACAATCAGGTATTTCCACTAGTTTGCCTTAAGAAAATGAACAGAAAACTTTCTGTGATTCTTGGACTCCCCTCCTGTACAATAGAAAATTCCTACACGATCCAGGCATCTGCAAATGCTCTACTGGGCCAAGCAGAGAGACTGGCTGCTTCCTGGAGAAGACACTTTCCTGGAAGCTGCCAAAGAGAATGGTGTCTTATCTCCAGGACTTGCAGGGCTTTCTCCGTCCTCCAAATACTAGTGACCTAGGTGGAGTACCTGCTCAGAGGAGCAGTCATCACCTCTTCTAGACCTACAAAAACAGTGAAGGGCATTGCCATGGCACAACAGGGTGCACATGGAAGGGCTGTGTTCCCATGACACTTATGTCAGCTGCCCATTTAGGGGTTCTGGGTACAGCTGATACCTTTGCAGCCCTACTCTGCCCCAGAGTGTTTCCTAAGTCCTTTTTTCCACCCTTTACCTCAGTCACATCTCTGAGGATGGTTATAGACATTACATGTTCAAGCTGAACACTTCTTTATTAGGAGTGAGTTGTTGGACTTCATACTGGACCTGCTGTTGAGACTTGATTCCCTATGAGATCTTCCCTCCTGTGTCATGGCCTGCATGCCTCCTGACCTTTGCCTGTTCTTTATGTTCCAGATAAGTACAAAGAGGTCAAGACCTGTCTCTGGAAGACCTGGGACCTGTTCTGTGGCCTGGAGCCACAGACAGGCCCCACAGTGGTCCCTAAAAAGGCCACAAAGGAAAATATGCAAGCAACTAAGGAGAAGATAGAGCATGGTGACATACTCAAAAATACAGAGGTGTTGGCCCCAGGAGAGGCAACCAGGAGGTTGGAGGTGACAAAGGAGAGGATGGAGCATGGTGATATGTCAGGAGGTACAGAGATGCTGACCCCAGAATCAGAAACCAGGAAGATGGAGGAGATCAAGGAGAGGACAGAGCATGGTGATATGTCAGGAGGTACAGAGATTTTGGCCCCAGAAACAGCAACCAGGAATATGGAGGATACCGACAAAAAGGCAGAAGGTACAGAGTGGAGTGAGACAGTAGAAGAGCCCTTTGGGAGTACAGTGGTCAATGTCAATGGGGTCATCTTGATTATACTTGTAGTCCTCAGCCACATCTATTTCTTCTGAAACAGCTCAGGCTGGAGGTGTCCAGAGGGCAGGCAGGGCTGCTGCCTTTCCCAAACTCCCTCATCATGAAGTGGATATGGGAGACCCAAGGATATGAGGTCAAGGATTACACTAATGGAAACTCTCCCTTGGTGTCATGCATCAAATGTGACCAACTGCTGGTCATGCTTGCCATAGGGGAATAGAACAAAGTCCATTCATGAGTATAGAGACTATGTAAATGAGAACATCTGCTCCTTTCCAAAATGAGTCATTTTCTCCAAATGGCTCTACTGCATAAGCATTGACTTCCACTTTAAATTTAATTTTTGTTTTTTATCTCTAGATATATTTGGGGTGTTTTGCTTGTGTTTACTTGACTGTCACCATTTCTTTCCTATACCCACCCTCCATAGCTTTGTTGTCTCCTCATTTTTGAAGTATGACCCTGCTGGCAAAGATGCTGTGTGGTGTAAGCCCTCCTCCTTTTCCACCCCTATTCGGGTATCTCACTCACAGGTACCCAGTGCTGATGATCATAGCCATGGAACAACAACTGCCATGTAGTTGGAAACTCCAGCTCCTGCCTGGACCATGGATGGGACCTAGACAGCCTCTGTTCTAACAGAATTGGCCTCCACGTAACTCATCACTGTTTTGACTTCTGTCTCTCACTGTATTCCTGAAGGGCAGGGAAGGGGGAAAGTCCCTCTATGCCAGCTCTCCCTGTTACACTCCCAGCCTGACATTAATAGGAGTTGGGCCCATGTGTTACATATGTTAGATTCCCATTAGATAGCAAATCTGGCCACTCCTGGGCTGTGTTTCTATAGGGGCTTCCTGAACTTCTTGCTCTTTCTTCTCTTACCAAAATAAATTATTTATGTCTAGGAAATGTTTCAGGTGCCTTGACATGATCTGGGGGAAGCACACCCAGCATCATGAAAATCATACTCTGAAGGCCCATTCACAAAAGCCAGCCCTTCATCCTTTCTCTAATCCTTAGCTGACAGTTTTGAATGCCTACTATGTGCCTCTAGGAAGTAGCCCTAAACAAAGCACATGGAAACTGTTCTCAGAGCTTATGGTCTATGGAGGAAAGCAAACTATAGTGATGATAGCCTACATTTTCTGTGGCCTGCTGTTTTCATGCCCATATATGCCTTATCACATTCAAGTCACAGAACTACCTGTGGAAGGATTAGAATTAACCACATTTCACAGTGGATAAAACTGAAATTCAGCAAGGGAACAAAGAAGCCAAGAGGGTGGACAGAAGTTCACACAATTACCCACCACATGATTTGTACACTGCAGAAATGCCTGGCAACATTTCACCTAGCCTTAAAGAAGAAAGAAGTCAGTTAGCTAAATATCAAAAGAGACTATGCGTGGGAAGACTTGAGGCTAGAGTACAAGGCATCTTTGAAGCCATGGAAAATACAGCATGTGTGTGGAAGGATGGTGGGAAGTGGAAAGTCTTGTGCCTAACCAGAAGGCCTGGTATGGTTTGGGATTCTAAGACCCTGGAAACTTAGGCAGGAAAGTGATAGAATCAGATTTGCTGGCTGCTGCTAGGAAAATAAAAGGAGGCAGGAACTCCCACCAGGAGACTGCTAGAACAATGCAGGCTAATTAGTGGTAGTGAGAGGTAAAGAGAAGGGGGTTTCTGAAAGAAGGGGCCAGAGGTGGTTCTGGTTTGAGCACACTGGAGAAAGAATAGGCGTGGGAGAAACATGAGCTTTATTTCTTACATGTTCAGTTTGAGCTTTTTAAAAATGTTTATTGATATTTTGAAAGTACTAAATCATCTCATCCATGAATATGGGATGTCTTTCCATTTATTCAGGTCTTTAATGTTTAACCAATGTTTTGTTAAACATTTGTGCATTTCTTAGTGCACAAGTCTTGCACTTTACTTCTTTTGTTAAATTCTTTCCTAATAGCTTATTCTTTTTTGGTGTTCTTGTAAGTGAAATTGTCTTAACTTCAATTTTGGATGGTTCATTGTTAGTGTTTAGAAATATAATCTGTTTTTGCATATTGATTTTTATATCCTGTAATACTGCTATATTACTTTATTAGTTCTAACAGTTGTTAAGCATATGATTTTTCTTACATAAAATCATGTAATCTGTGAATAAAAAGTTTACCTTTTTTTCCAATCTGGATGCTCCTTATCTCTTTTCTTGTGTAATTGACCTAGCTAGAAGGTGCATGACAATATTGAATAGAAGTGGCAAGATCAGACATCCTTGTCTTGTTCCTGATCTCAGAGTAAGCATTTTTCTACCACTGAATATAATATCAGCTATGAGTTTTTAAAGATGTCCTTTATCATGTTGAGGAAGTTCCCCTTTATTCCTAGTTTGCTGAGAGTCTTGTTTGGGTTTGTTTACTTAATTTATTGGTACTGGGATTTGAACCCAGGGGTGCTTGACCACTAAGCTACATTCCCAGCCCTTTTTATTATTTGCAACAGGGTCTCACTAAGTGCCTAACGGCCTTGCAAAATTGTTGAGGTTATCCTCAAACTTGCAATGCTCATACCTCAGTCTCCCAAGTCACTGAAATTACAGGCATGTGTCACTGTGCCCAGCTTATTTTTGTTTTTACTCATAAATGGGCATTGGATTTTGTAGAATGATTTTTCTGATTTTTGCCCTTTCTTCTATCCATGGAATTAGATATAATCATTTCTTCTAGCTATAGAATTACATTAAATGATTTTCATATAAATCAATCATGTATTCTGGGACATTTAAATCTCAGTTGGTCCTGGTGTATAATACTTTTTATGTGTTTCTGAATTTGGCATATGAATATTTTGTTGAGTTTTTTATCTATATTCATAAGGAATATTGCTTTATAGTTTTCTTGTGATTTCTTTGTCTGATTTAGGTATCAGAATATTGTTCTCAGAACGAGTTGGAAAATGTTCCTTCCTCTCCTACTTTTTGAAACAATTTGTTAAGGACAGGTGTTAATTCTTGCCTGGAGACATTTAAGGGTAGATGTTCAGTTAGGTATAAGGAATCAGAACTCAGAAGAGAGACTGGTGCCAGAAACCCAGGATTGGGAGAAAAATGGTAGAAGGCAATCCAGCTAAGAAAGGGACATGGTAGAGGAGGCTCACAGACAGGCAGATAAGATTGTACGAGAAAAATGGGAGAAGACAGGGCCTAGAACAGAACTGTGAGAAATACCAATACCACTAGTCATTTAACAAATGATGGTTCCTCCCAGCAACTCAGGAGGCTGAGGGAGAAGGATCACAAGTTTGAGGCCAGTCTGGGCAACTTAATGAGACCCAGTTTCAAATTAAAAAATGCTGGGAGTGTAGCTTAGTGGAGAGAACCCTGGGCTCAATCCCCAGTACACACTCACACACAAAGAGCCTCTGTATCAGAGAACAAAAGCACAGAATCTTGGTGACAGGGAAGTTGGTGACTTAGCCAGAGCTTGTGGAAAAGGTGGAGCCAATTTGCTGTGCATTGAGACAGGATTGGGACATGAGGCATTGGGAGTCCCTGGAGCAGGTATCTGTTTCCCAGATGGAGAAAAGATTTCCTCTAATGGGTCCTTTTTTGAGAATGAGACTGAATCTGAAACCTCAGTCAGGACCAACAGTCAGTCCCTTTCAGAATAAGAGGGTCTATTTAGGATAATCCTTTAAGTCCAAGGATACAAACTTCTCTGTGTTTCTTCCAGAAAAGTGAGGGTTCCTGGGGCTCACTGAAAAGAGTACAAGAACAGGCTCACTTGGGATTCTGGTTTTGCTGATAATATTAATCCTGATGCCTCCCTAAATAAATTCCTGGCTGGTGAGGAGGGAGCCTCAAAAATTCCTTGATAAAGATTAAAGCTTCAGTGTAGCTCCAGAAGTAAGGGCCCAGCCCTAAAGCTTAACTCTTGTGGCCTTTCAACTGAGGTTGGAACCACTGCTTCTCCCCCAAAACCAGGAGAGCTGTTGCATGGCCAAAAAGGCAGCACTGGGTGGGGAGAGACAAAAGGGCTACTCTGACCATTCCTTATCCACATGTCTCAGAACTGCCACCCTCTTCAGCCCAGCTTCTCCCCTTCCTTGAGTTCTCAGCCTCTCTAGCTGATCTCACTACAAGGGGAGAGGCACAGATGGTAGGGAGGCTCACTGCTGGGCTGCTCTGTAGTCAGAAAGGCTTAAGGAGGAAGGGGAAGGTGCAGGGGACTTCAGGCCAGCCCAGGAGGGAGTGTGTCCTGGTGACTTCCTTGCTTTGGAGAAGAATGAAGCTGTTTTGAGGGGGAAATCTTAAGGAGAAAACTAGAATCAATCCCTGTCCTGAGTGCTCAGCCCTGGCAGAATCTCTTGTGACCTACTCACCCTCCCCTGGGAAGATTCTGAATCAGACCATCACCTTGCTTCCTGAAAAGACTTTTGGGAAAGGGACAGAAGTGACTGAACAGGGCACTGAGGAGAGTGCCCAGGAGGACCACACCCAGATGCACTCCACAGTGCATCACTCTAGTGTACAAAGGCCTCATCACTCTAGTGAACAAAGCTTAATTAGTGCCCGGTCCAGCAGTTTTCCTTCCAACCCCAAACCCAACTCCCTGCCCCCAACCCTGTCCCTAGAGGTCTCAGCACTAGTGTTCACTGCCAAGGGGACTCTAGGCCCCAGAGAATGCAGAGCTCCTAGGATCACCTCATTCCCTGCCCTGGGCTGGGTCTGTGCCACCCAGGACCCAGTATCTCTGGGCCTGATATTTATCCTTTGGCAGAAAGAAAGATGTGACAATGCTCCGGGAACATAAAATACCACTGAAACCTGAGATAAAGATTCTGTCCATTTATTCAGGCACAGAGGTGGCTTACTGGATCTGGGCAAATGAGGGGCTCAGGGTTTCCATTCAATCACTTCGATAGCAATGCGAGCTGCCCTCTGTACAGCCTCATTTTGATCCGCCTCAAGATTACGGAAGGTGAACACGTGGGCCTGCAGGAACTTTCGACCCTCAGGGGCCTCAGCCAGCATAGTGAGGGCCTTGGTGGCATTCAGGCGCACTTTGATCAGAGGTGATAACAGAAGCTGCAGGAGTGGGTAGATGGCATCTGCCTGCAGGGCTGCATACTTCCCTGTAGACCACCAACACCAGCTTTCTTAACCAGCCATTCTGAAGGGGACTTCTTCCCCCTACCCTCCACCTATGTAATTTCAAGGAGAGGCACCACCCTGTATCCACCCTCCTTTCTCCTCATCTCTCTTGCACTCTTGTTGAGTTCAGCCTAAACCAGACCCCTTCAACCCTGCTCTTCCAGCCTTCTAACTGGCTTCTATCATTCTCTTTCTTATCCTGCAGTCAGTCCTCATGAGACAACACAAATTGTCTTTTTAAAATGGAAAGTTAATCATCCATGTGGAAAATATTTCTTGAGCAACTATTCAACACCTGGCACAAAAACACTCATAGGAGGGCTGGGGGTCTAGTTTGTGGTAGAGCACTTGTATAATAAGTGCAAGGTCCTGAATTCTATCCTCAGGAAGGAAGGAAGGAAGGAAGGAAGGAAGGAAGGAAGGAAGGAAGGGAGAAAGAAAGAGAAGGAAAGGGAGGGAGGGAGGGAGGGAGGGAGGGAGGGAGAGAAAGAGAAAGAGAAAGAGAGGGAGAGGGAGGGAGGAAGGGAGAAAGAGAAAGGGAGAGAGAAAGAGGGGGAGGGAGGGAGGGAGAGAGAGAAAGGGAGAAAGAGGGAAAGGGAGGGAGGAGAGGAGAGGAAGAAGGAAGGAAGAAGGAAAGAGAGGAAGGAAGGAAAGAGGAAGGAAAGAGGAAGAAAGGAAGGAAGGAAGGAAGGAAGGAAGGAAGGAAGGAAGGAAGGAAGGAAGGAAGGAAGGAAGGAAAGAAGGAAAAAACAACCCACATTTTTCTTGCCCTCGTGGTCTAACAATCCGTTGGGAACACAGACATTAATATGTACAGAAGATACTCTCCTTAACCCACTGTCAGCAAACTCCTTTGCTGCAAGGTGGGTGTGTAGTGGGATGGAGGGAGTCTCAGCCCTGCTAACTACCCACTGTCCTTTGGGTTGATCCTCAAGCCCTTCCCAGGGGACCTTTGGTCCCTATCATATGCCCTGTGGAATGCTACACTTTTCCATGTCACTCATCATTCTGCCTATCCTGCCAACTATAGACACCAGAGGCAGAGAACTATGAGCTCCCATTGTCCAGTTCAGTGTCTGTCACATGGCTGGGGCTTAGAGACCATTCACTGGAATGCCATCTGGGGATTAGTTATCCTTGCATGCCTGGCTTCTGGACTGTGTCTCTGGCCAGTGTCTGAACCCCTATGGGCCCCCTACCCCTCCAAGTGCTCCTACAGGTCACTTGAGCTGAGATTCTCCAAGATGAATGCACAGGGGGCACCCCTATCCCCCCTTTTAGTCAGAATCCTGACTACACAATGGAAAAAAGGGCTGTGACCTCTGAGAAGTCCCCAGCCTCACCTTCTCTGTGTGTCTCAAATTCTACTGTTAGGGTCCAGTGAGGAGTTTCTGGGAGAATCTGTTTAGGGGAAAGTTTGCAGCATATGATCATGAATCCAAGAACCCTCTGATGGATGCAAAGGAAGCACAGGGCACAGGATTGGTACAGATGAGTGTGGGCCAATGGAGAAGATCAGATGGCTTTCAGAAGTTCTCAAGGGTGGGAGGGAGAAATCAGATCCAGCCTGTCAGGTGTGGAGATCAGCTCAGGTCTCTTCTCTTGGCTCAGAGTTGGGTAACAGTATGAAAGTCTGACTGTCTGGGACTCCTAGGCTGGGGATATGGGAGAAAATAATCCTGTGCTCTTATTTGCCCTCCACCAATTTGAGAAAATCATGATCAAGATTATGATTTTATTATGAAAATTATGATCAAGAAACACCTTAGAGTCAAGGGTTCCAAGAAACCTGAATGGAGGCAGTAATTCCAGGTCCAGGGAAGAGTGGTATGAGGGGACAAAGGTCCTAATGTGAGTGACCAGTATGGATGGTTGGGGGAGTAATACTCAGCCCCTGGGTATGAGAAGGATGAGTTTGGAAAGCTCGCAGTGGCTGCTGACATGCTGGGTGGGAGGGTTCACTCTTCCCTCATGCCTAGACCCACCCAGGCTGAAGGACATCCTTACCTTACCTTCAGTGGTCACTGTGGCATACATCAGAGCCCCGGCAGCATTGGCCTGCACTTCTTTATCCTTATCTTTCAGCAGTTGTACCAGGAGAGGGATGACATCATGCTTCCACACCTGGTTCTTGCCCTCCAGAGGGATGCTGGAGCCAAAAGGAGATAGATAGGGGTCCCACTTGATGGGGAAGACTGGGGTAAGACCTAGGACAGCCCCAGAGGGACACAAAAGGAAATAAGTTGTACTGGGACTATCCCTGCCAGGGTATATAGCAATGCTGGTATGAGCACTGCCTGCTGCCAGTGAAGGTGAGACCGGGGGTCAGGGGGAAAAGGCACCTCACCCTAAGACATCATTCAAAAGAAGACACAAGACATGTTCCCCTGGCCCCAAATGCAGAGGAGCACGACCTATGGGTGTGAACCACAGTGAGACCCATTTTGATTCTACCTAAGAGTTAGCTATCAATGAAGGGCCAAGCTACCCCAAACAGCAGTAAGCTGCCCAGCTCTGGGCAACAGCAGGTGGGGTCTCAGATAAGGTAACTTTTAGGTCACTCCTCATTCCAGCATTGTATGAAGCTGTGAAAATAAGGCAGTGTACTCCCCAAGAGTTTCCCAACCATGTACCTCCAAAAAAGAAGGGCTCCCCAAACCAGGAAATATTGCCTATTGTGCCCCACAGGAGCATCACAGTGCATGTGCATCCTGCAGCAAGAGCCCTTTTTCAATTCATGTAAACTTTCTCAAACTTCACCATCCACAGAGCCCTCATTTTGGTAGAATTCTTCCCCACCCCCACTACTGAGGATTGAACCCAGGGGTACTCTACCACTGAGCGACATCCCCAGACCTTTTTGTTTATTTATTCTTTTAATTTTAAGACATGACCTTGCTAAGCTGCTGAGGCTGGCCTAGAACTTGCAATCCTCCTCCTCGGCTCCCTAATAGCCAGGATCACAGGCATATGCCACTGCACCTAGCTCTGTAGAACTCTTAATAACATCCCAAAGACATAGGTGTTCTATGGAAACACAGTTTGAGAAATGAGTTTGGCAGTCATATGACTGTGAGCTTGTGAGACTGTTGGGCTTTCTGGGCAATGGGCCTTAACTCTCAGATACTTGATCAAGGATGCAGAGGCTTGGACCCACCTTCAGGGATTCCCTAAATGTATTCATGAAGCAAGTATTATACAGGCACCTGGCATACAGTGGACACTGGTCCAAACACCATGATAAGAGCTGGGTTTCTCTGCCTTGGACTGTTGACGTTTGGGGACCAGGTAACCTAATCTGTGTTCTAGACCAGCAAACAGAGCAATGCCCTGTCCTCACCGAGCTCCCCAAATGGACGACAACAAAATGGAAGGGGTGATGGTGAACACAGGCGGGGTGGGGGAGGCAGGGAGAGCTGGAGGGAAACCACACTTTTAATAGAGTATAAAGCCTTGCTAAAAGGTGACTTCTGGGCAAAGACCAAAAGGATGATGAGCCTGGACCCAGGCCTGGGAACCTGCCCAAGCCTCGCAGGGATCTGGGTGATCCTGGGGACAAGCCTGCTTCCTCAGTTTCCAGGCCAGGATTTTAGACCATAATCTTATGTGACCTTGAGCTAGTGACTAGATCTTGTGCCTCAGTTTCCTTACATATAAAAGGAGACATTCCCTTCCTTAGAGAATTATCTACATGTGCAATTTGTAGACAATGCCTGGTGTCATAGCACTTAGTGACCACTGGCTATCATTGTTATGGCAGGGGAGACTAGTGCTTGCCTTGGCTATTTTTGACTGGGATGGGGGTAAGAAAGTGTTTTCTGGAATACAGTACACTCTGAGGCCAAGGGTACAGTGATCACCATAGTAGATAAGGTACTCTTCCAACCCAGCTCCTTCCTCACCGCTAGGCACAAGCAAGATAGGGGAAGTAGGCCCAGGGTGGATGCCCTTGGGTTCTGGGGCAGATCCGGTTGGGTGAAGCCCCACTTCTGGCCTGCTTCTGGATCAACAGCAGCTCAGTTTTCTCTGTGCTTCAGCAGAAGCCCAAGGTCATGGCCATTCTGTCCAACCTGACTAGACCTCACCTGATGGCGATGAGTGCCCGAGCAGCCTTGCTGCAGATGTCTTTGTTGTCACTAACAAGTTTCTGCTTGAGGAAAGGCACGGCACAGCTGCTCAAAGCCTCAGTGGCATCCTCCTGCAGGCAGAAGGCCAGCGTGTCCAGGATGAGCTCTTGGATGTTCTCCTCCTCCCTCTGCAGCTTCCACACCAGTGGGGTGATCAAGCCACTATCAACAATGCCATGGGCCCCTGCAGAACAGGAAACGTCACTGGGGGACAGCCTCCCATGCAGACTGACTTGCACAGGTAGGCTAGAAGGTTTGACAGAAGGACCTGGCATGGAGCCTGAATAACCATCAGGAGGCTGAGGGTGCAACCATGGTAGAAGATGGGGTGGGGCTGAGAGATAAGGTTCCAGAGGTCAGAAAAGGTGCTAGCCTTTGATCACTTGGGCCTCAGGAACATCAGACATAAACAGGTATACAGAAACCTGAGAAGCAGCAGTTACCCTTGGGAGAATCTGATGGTAAAGCTAGAGAACAGGTACTAGAAGTACAGTGAGGAAAGACTCCCCCACAAATGGGACCCATCTCACTCCTTCCAGCTCTCCTTCCCTCCTGGGTAAGGATATTTCCACCTGTAGCTGTCTGGAATAGAACCTAGAACCCCAGCACCAGCAGTATCCCAAGAGGCCCAGGCTCTCAGAGCAGCCCTCCCAAGTCCTTGAGATGTGGAAAGAGCAAAGGGCGGCTCTTCCCCATGCGCTCAAAACACCTATCACTACTGCCTTGTATCTGGCCCTCTCCCCATCCTCCCTAGCAGCCCATGCTGCCCACTGAGAAACTATCTATAGCCCCGGGGGAGGTGGCCACCAGCATACACCTCTCTCTTCTGCCCTCCCCAGTTAAATCTTCTAATTTACTCTAGAGAGACAAATCAAACAGGTTAATTAGCCAAAAGGTCTCTGAGTGCCAATTAGCACCAGGGATTTTCTCTTTGAAGACATCATCCCAGCCTTCTTCCCTCACTCCCTGGGGACATCAAATGGCAGATGCCCCAGGTGAGGGTGGAGGGAGAGGCAGACTAGGTTATTTAGCAGCTCTTACTGCCCCTTAGCATGTTCTCTGCTGTCCAGCAGCTCCCAGTACCCCTGACCAGCTTCTTACCTGGGTGACTGGGTAGAGCAGCTAGCTTTGCCCCATTTCTTCTCAGGGCATTCAGGACACAGAGAAAGCAGTTACCTGTTACTTCATGTGTGTTAGGCTTTCATTTTTAGAATTTAATATCCACAGATTTCCTAAGAAGTCAAGGTTTAGCTCCTAAATTATATCCTTTCCCAGTGTAGCCTTGGACAGGTAATCCAACCTCTCTGAGCCTGATTTCCTCAGCACTGAAATAAGCCCACCTGGCAGGATCTTATATAATACCAATGTAAGTTGGGAATTGTCTAACTGGGGCTTGGTCATGGCCTCACTTACATTTGAATCTAAGGTTCCCAAGAAAACCCAGTGACAGGTGTTGCTGAACTGCAAGGAGGTGCTATCCAAGTTGGGATAGACACACACTGGGAAAGGACAGAAGGACAGAAGTGAGGTCGGAAAAGTCAGAATATTGGAGGTGATCACTTCCATGGTCCCCCCCTCCCATGGCAAGAAAACTGAGGCCCAGAGAGGAAACTCAAATGACCAAGGTCACACAGCAGATGAGGACAAAGCCAGGGCCCTTGGCTCTTTAGGTTTTGTTTCTCAAGCATCTGTCTTGGGCCACTGCTCCTAGAAATACTCAGCACTGGGACCTGGGTTCATTTTGAGACAGAGGGAGATTAAAAATAAAACGCGTGCCGGGTGTGCCTTTCTGCTCGTTCACTTTGCTTTTCAGCTAAAAGAAGAGTGGCGGGTCTGGCTATTTATAACTAACCCAGATCCACAACAGCTTGTTCAAGTGGTGATGGGGCACATGGACCCCAAGGAAACCAACCAGAGAAACCCACACTGAGAGTCACAGTGAGGATTGGGGGCTAAGACAGGTGGGGCACAGAGAGCAGTCAGGGAAGTAGGAAGGCTAGAGGGAGAGTCATTTGGGAATAGGTCATCATGCAACAGGTTGTCATGTCTGTAGACAAGGAATCCCAGGGTTCTCTGGGTTCTGGAAGTACAGAAAGGTAGACCCAGGCCTTACAGAGATGAAGCAGAGTCCAGATGGGCAGAGGCAGAGGGCCTGCAAACTGCCATACTGTGTGGACCAGTATGGGTTTAATTGTTAATGAGCTAAAAAGTTCTACTGGGATTGAGCAGTCATAGATGCCCATGGCATGGAGCCACCTGCAACTAAGGTTTGGTCAATTTCCTGGGGAAGGGATTGACACCATGCTGTCAGGGAGGTGCTGGGTGGGTTCAGACACAGGGCCCCTTTCTCCTTGCCAACACAAGCTCCAGCTGCCCCCTGCCCCTGGGCCAGCACAGCATCTGCTGATAACTACCTCAATGCTATAACTGACACATTCAGAGTCCCCATGAGCCCATGGCACAGCAGGTACTTTGCTGAACTATGCCTCACAGACTGTGTTTTTTTTCTTATTTTGTCTGGACTGACTAGTTAATATTTTTGCTATATGATTATGCCCAGTGGCACAAGTCACATGGTATATGGGACCATGTCCAAGGCAAATAAACATGAAACAAAAACTTGCCATCAAAAGTCTAATTGAACAATTCTCCAGTGGTTCTTAGGTCAACATCCCTAATTTTACTCGAACGCAACTGACCAGGTGTGGTTATTCTGGGCACCCTTGCATGCTCACTGGCTTGGCCAGGTTGTTTTCCCCTGAATTCTCTCCAAGTTTCACACTCCTTCCTGCCCAGGTTCTCCCCACCTTGGAACTCACTTCAATCCCCTATCACTAGCTACCTGCACTTCTGCTGTGGCCCCAGCTCAAGCATCTCTTCCTTCAGGAAGCTGACCCCAGTGCTCTGTGTTCCCCCTGCCACATGCCCCCAGAGCCCCAGTGTCCCCACCCAGCTGTCCATGCTGAGTCAGGTTACAGACTTACATAACTATAATGGCAAATTATTGTTCTGCTTTCTACCCTTGCCCTGTAGACACAAGAGTCCACCAGGAAGGGATCAGGTTCTACATCCTAGAACTGTAACTGAAATATATCCCACATTGAGGAAACCTTCAGTAAATGATTGTTAAATGAATGAAAATAAAAATTGGTTGGACACCAGGTGAGCCATCCCTTTGTCTTTGAGGTGGTCACCAGGGTCAGGTCAGATAGGCAACAGCCAGACCTAGTAGTTCGCTCCATGAGTTGGCCTCTGCTCTCATAGCTGGAACGCTACAAGGGGTTATCCACTCTTGCATCTGGGTTTGGCCCCTGCAAAAAGCTTAACTCTGACCCCTGATTCTGCAGCAGAAATTGCCTGTGCCCATCTTTGATCAGATGTTAATGTGCACTTCCTATATGTTAACCCTCAAAATTACCCTCTAGGAAGCATGGTGGGCATACATGCAGAGCAATCCTTCAACTGTCAGTCAAGTCCCTTTAGTCCTCACTGGCCACCTCCAGGGATCACTGTACCACATCTAGATTGGTTTCAGCTGTGACCATAACCATTAACTATCCTGTTCCTAAAAGTTTAGGCAGCACCTTCACAGGTGGGCTGTGATCCTGGGATACGTAGTGCAGTGTTCTCCTTTTCACAGCAAAACATTCCAGGGAGGTTATGGGATGATCTTAAGGCCAGCACATCCAGTGGGCAGAGCCAGCTGACCACAGACTTGGGTTGGGGCCACCTTACCCTTAACCTCTGCCGATAGTTCCACTGCTTCTGCTCAACCAATGGGGTGATCCAAGTAATTTGACCAAGAAAGTGTAAAAAGTGACAAGGAAGATGTTACCAGAGAAGCTCGAAAATACATATGCTTCAGGCTACAAGAATAGAAATGAGAGAGCAGCATGAATATCTTGGCCCTCTGGTCTGAGTTTTTTAAGCACTGAAATGAGGGGTTCCTGGCCCAGAGGCCCACAGATGGGCTCCCCCCTGAAATTCCAAGCAGAATTTTGCTGTCTGTCCTCAGGTGCATTTTGCTGAGGATCCACTGTCTTCAATGGGTTTCCCAAAGGCGCCTTTAATGCACTGGCTCCCTCCTGCTTCTCTAGACTGAGGACTATCTCCTAGATCCTTTCCCTCCCTTCCAATACAACCTTTCCATGGACCAGTATTGCCAGGAACCCTGAAGGGCCCCTAACATGCTGAGAACGAGAGAGTATCGGAGATAACTAATGCCCCCTCCTGTGCTGTACAAACCTCACAGGTGTGAACCTTTAGGGTTCGCATAAGTCTTTCAAACGTCCTACAAGACGATCGCAACAATCCCGGTAGGCAAGTGCCACCAGCCCCACTTTGCAAAATGAAAGGCTGGAGGGGTAAAGTCGGTTGCTCAAGGTCGCAGAGAGAGCTGGATTCGAACCCGTGTTGAGAGAAGGCGAGTGGATGCCAAACGCAGTAGTAAGGGCCGAAGCCACCGCCGCTGTCGGTCAGCCTACCTGGCTGCAAAAATCAGCTTCTCTAGATAGGCGCCCAGACCTGAGGACAGCGCAGCCCCTGGACGCCCTCGCCAGCAGAGCGTGCCGGACTGCGGCGCGCTCGGAGCCGCGGTTCCGCCCGGGCCTGAAATCATTGGACTGTTGGAGGGTCCGTCATTCGTCTGTGTCCAATGGGCGATGAGCCGGCGCTCGTGGAGGGGCGGTGGTGCCGGGCTCTGGGTGCCCGGCTGGCGCGCGACATCCCCCGCCCCCGGTTGGCCCGGCAACGCGCTGCGCTCGCGGCTCCGCCCCCTGCCGGCGGCGGCGCGGGGCGGGAGGACCCGCGGGCGGGCGGCGGGTGGCGCGGGAGGCTGGCGGAGGGAGCCAGGCCGGCCGAAGCGTGTGCGCCCCCCGCGGTCCGGTCACGTCCCCGCGGGAACGCCGCCACCCTCGTCGTGCGGAACGAGGGCGCCGCGGCTCCGCGCTCGCTGCCCCGCCCCGCCCCACCCGAAGCAGCTCGGCAGATGCACCGTGCGGCGGCTAGGAGGTGAGTGAGCGCACCCGCGACCCGAACGCGCGCGGTTGAGACCCAGAGGTCGGGGGCGCGGCCGGGGTGTTCACCCCACCTCCCACCTGGGGCCCCTCCTGGACCTTTGTGTTCAGGAACTGTCTGGGTTGAGGGTCGCCTTGGCAGGGATGCCCGGCCTAGGTGGGAGGTGGCCGCGGGCAGGGCAGGTGCGGGGGGAGGGAGGTGCGCCGGGCCGAGGAACCCGCGGGAGAGGGTAGCTGCGGGCCCGCGAGATTGGGGAGGGGGCGTCGGGCATGCAGCGCGGGACCAGCCGAGCGTCCTGGGCGGCCGCCAGTACGGAACCCGGCCGGGAGACCTGAGGGAGCTGCACTGAGGTGGGATCTCCCTCCGGGGGTACTGGAAGGAGACGACCCTGTTGGCCTGAGCGCCGGCGCGTGGCCTTGACCGGAACGGAAGATAGGGCCCCAGAGGCCTGGGCCCGGGGACAGAGGGCTCGCAGTTTTCGGTCATTGCTCTTACAGTGAGCAGGTTCCTTGGAGGCAAGAGATGAGTATCGACCTGCTGCGATTGTAATATGTTCCCGGCTCAATATTTTTTTCCCTTAAAAGGCGGCGGGGGTGCTTGCGGGAGGGGTGTGAGGGCCTCGGGACTGAGGCTCATCTTGCAGTCCATATGAAGGGGGCTCTGCCTTTAGGGCGGTGCTGAGCCAGTCTGGGTGACGATGGCAGGAATCCGCCTAGGCCGAGAATTGGGCTCCTGTTAACCTAGAGAAGAGGATGGGAAGGCGGTGCCAGGCAAGACCAGGGTTCCCTGGAGTCGGAGTGTGAACGTGGAGGGATCCGCCTGGTAGCTGAGGTCTGCCTGGTTTGGGGAAGTGGCTGAGTCCCTGACTTGATTCTTTCTGCCCAAGTGATTTCCCTGCCCTGGGGATCTGGTCCTGCTGCCCTCATCCCTGTCTGGAGGAAGCTCCTTGGCCAAATTCAATTAAGCAAATATTTACTGAGCTCTTGCTCCCCCAGGGCCTGGCGCTGGTGTGGACAGGGTGGGAGTGGACTAGGCCTACCCTCCCAGGACTGACTCACTTCCCCACAGTGAATTATGCAAAGATAATCCATCCCCCAGTGTGGGTCAAGGGATCTCGGGAGGGGCCTCAGAGAGGTGCCACAGGCTCAGGTCAGACCTGCCTGTGGGCAATGTGATATTTGAACTGAAGCTTGAAGGACATGGGTACAGCTGGAGTGGATATTACAGGGAGAGGGAAGAATGGATGGAAGCACAGAGAAGTACTGGGCAATTGAGTCTGGTGAGAGCATGAGGGTGCTTAGGAAGGAGTCAGGTTTGGCAAGAAAGGTGGATGGGGGCTTCAAGGGAGCGAGGGAGCTGCTGAAGTGAACTGACCCCATTACTTGTTAGCTGTGGCAGCCTCCTTGTTTATAAAAGGAGAGCAGTTCTTTGACCTCTTGAGCTGGAGTAGGCTTGGGAAGGAACTAGAGACTAGAGAGGGCTCCTTGCAGCTGGGCACCTTGCCTCTGGTTATGATCAAGGTAACCAACCGGCCCAGCCCCCTTCTTAGCCAGGAGAGAGCCACCTGCTTTTGGGACAGTGTTAAGCTGGTAACATTGCCTTCAGGCCATGGATGATTCAGAGCAGTGGCCATGGTAGTTTAGGAGTGGCCATCTAAGGGCCATTGGGAGGTGGGCAGGTCATGGTTGGATTAAGTAGTATGCCTTCAGTATGCCTTCTCCTCTAGGGACAGTGAGGTGCTTGCATTTGGTTTGAAACTTCCTGTGTGTTCCTCTAACAGACATTGATTTTTTGAGACAGGAGGTGAATAAGACTAGTACCTCCCCCTCAGAAGACCAATGTCACCTTCTGCCCTAGATCTGCTCCCTCACTCCACTCCAAGGAGTGCACAAACATCTTGGTAGTGTGTCCATCCCCAAATGCAACTGTATGCACATATACATACACTCTCTTAGCTTTGACTGAGGCTTGGGTTACTGCCGAGAAAATGGGGCCTGCCTCTCCTCGTGGGGTGTGTGGTCTGGGCTGAACAGGATGAAGCTGCTTTGTTCTGTACCCATTCCAGGGTCTTGCCATGGGCCTCTGGGTTTGGAACACGGGAAGTGGATTCTTCCTCTGTGTTCCAAGCCTCTTAGACTTGGTTTTCAAAGAGGAAAAGTGCCTTTGTCTGGACCTCAGGAACATCTAGGGTAATTCCAGGAACATCTGGGTATCTGTATGGACTTGGCTGCCCAGGACTTCTACATAGAGGATGCTGGTATAGAGAACCTTTTCAAAGAAAGAATGCTGAATGTTGGGGTAGGCTGGGTGAGAGTGTAGCTTCAGTCTAGCCACTTAATTGTCTTGTGTGTGAACTTGAATGACAGCGTGTGCCCCTTCCTTTCCTAAAGGAAAAACATGGCCAGCCCTGTGCTAGCCCATACTAACCTCAGAAGACCTAAGATACTGTGTGGCTCTAGAGGCATGCTTATTGCTACTACTGACCACAGCTTGCTTACAGGAACTCTGCAGGAGGCAGATTAGCTCACTGTTCTCTTGAAGACCCCAGGAATGAAACTTGGGATAACTGGGCCTCTAGGAAAACCTGTGGACAGAGGCATCAAAGCAGACACCAAGGATTGGCGCTAGGTAGAACCCCTGAGCAGAGGCACACACATGCTTCAGCTTGTACACACTGGAAGGAGCCCAGGAGCACCCAGACTTGTTCCTCTGGGTTTGGAGGCAAGAACTCCAGTGTGAGCATCACAAGATATGAGATCAGGCCATGGTCCGGCTGCCTGCTTGGTCCAGGCCTGTCCTCTCTGAGCCTTTTTGCCCTCATTTATAAACAGTGCTCTGCTCGATCCCCTCCCACACATTTGGCCCCTTGCACATGTCCACACTGGCAGGGGAGGAAGCTTCTTGGGAGTGAGCTGTCAGGAACCTCTGATGATCCTGGAGGAGACTGCAGCCCTTCTTACAGGGCTGGAACCTTACATGGAACCTTACATGTGGCCTTCACCCATTCATTGAGCTAATAATATATACCAGCACCTGCCATGGGCCAGGCGCTGTGTTGTGGAATGTAGCATCCACACCCAGTGCTCACCTCAAATGGGCAGAGGCTGACAGTAACACATGTTAAACTGAATGCAGGTGGATGAGGCCAATGCCATTCCAAACACTGAAATGGAAGGAAGAGGGCATCTCTCTGGAGTGGGGCTTGATGCAGTGCAACAAGGAAGCCATTGGCAAGTTATGAGGTGGCCAAGGGAGAGCACCTAGGAGAGGAATAGCAGGGGCACGGGTGGAGTCTTGGGGCTAGGCTGAGCAGAACTCAACATGCCCCAGTGAGATGGAAAGACCTCGACAAGTTTAGAGCAGAGGGAAGACACAAACTAATTTAGGCTTTTATAAGATCTCTGCTGGAGCTGGGGATGTAGCCCAGTGTTAGAGCACTTGCCTACCATGCATGAGGTGCTGAGTTTGATCTCCAGTGAAAGAAGAAAAAAAGATCTCTGCTAATGTAAAAGTATAAACTGGGGTGGGGCTAAGACCTGGAGGCCTTTCTGAGCTTGTAACATTTCAGTGAGGTGGGTGCAGTAGAGGTGATGAGAGGGGACTGAATGGGAGATTTATTTTCAAGAGTAGCAGGTCAGACCTGCTGATGGAGAAAATGCAAGCACAGCAGGTTTTTCATCTGAGCCACTTTAAGGACAGAGCTGGCAGTGACTGAGGAAGACTTGGCAAGACTTCTTCATGAGAGGCAGGAAATCAGGAGATAGGCCTGAGACCCTAAGAAATGTCAGCACAAGTGGTGATCAGAGGGAAGAGCAAGGTTGGAGGTAGCAACATGGGGTCTTTGGCATCAAGTGTGTGAGAAGCCTGGAACCAGCTAGGGGCATTAGGGGGCACTAGGTGTCCAGAAAGAGCCAGGATGGCAATTGAAGATTGTTGAACCAATGAGAGAGAATCCCAGTCATGTCAGAGCCCTTCAGGAGACTGGAGGAGGCAACCAGGATGGCAGGTCTCCCATGGCAAAAGCTGCAATTAGCAGAGGGCGCTGGGAAATGAGTGACATGGGCAGCTCTGGCTGCACAATTTATAGGGTCCTTGTTAAGAAATTATTAAGCATTTCAAGGCGATGACAACGGAGAATTACTCCTGAAACTGGGCGCTGTATTACTCCCTAGGTGTGTGCCCATGAGGTTGGCCTGGTTGTGGAGACTGTGAGAACAATGCTGGGGCTATGGTAGGCAGAGAAGGAAGGCCTGGTATATAGGCCTGTGTTGTGCCCACTGCCCTTGCTCCCCTTACCCCTCTCCTTTCCTCCTTTCTCTTAAATGGACAGATGGGCTTCTGGGGTTAGTCAGACCCAGCCTGTGAGCCACCCTGGCCTCCTGTCCTGGGGAGCACAAAATTACATATTAATTGAAAAATTGCCTGCTCTGAGTTGTCACGTCTTCCCCTCTCTCTGTGGACCACCAGCAGCCAGCAGACCTTTGGGTAGAAGGTAGCAGGAGACAAGTCCAGCCACAGCAGGCCCTGGGCAAGCATGGATCACACAATGGCTTCCTTGAATTCATCTCATTTCCACAGGAGCCTGCTACATCACGGAGTTTTGAGTTATTTGCTTCTAAATTAAGGTATAACTCTCTTTTAGAGACGTCCCTGGAGAATCCATCAAAAAGTGCTAAGAAGCGAGACTGTTAAAAGCCACGGTGCGGAGCTGGGGATATAGCTCAGTTGGTAGAGTGCTTGCCTCATAAGCACAAGGCCCTGGGTTCAATCCCCAGCACTGCAAAAAAAAAAAAAAAGCCACAGTGCTGGGAGGGGCCTTACAAACAGTGTCAAGACTGGTATTCCTTCTAGCCGCCTCAAACCAGAAACACACCCTGTCTCCAAGGGCTGTGGTGGACTGTGGTCAGAGCATATCTTTCAGAAGAAGATCCCTGCCCCTTCAAGTGGTCATTCCCTGCCCCTGGGATGGAGAAATGCCAGGACAGGATTCCTGGGTGAGGTCTGGTCTGAGCCTTGATCCCCTCAGCAAGGCCTGCCCCTGTGAGCTGTGAAAGCCAGGATCTGTCATGGTGTTGGGGTGGGTGAGTAGGGACTGATGTGCATGTTTTCCCTGGAGCCCAGATTCAGGTGTTTGAAAGAAAGGTACATAGATTCTACCCTGGATTTCATAGCCAAGTGCCTTCCAGGGGACCAAGGTTCGCCTTATCCTCCTACAACCAATGCTGCAGAGAAGGGACCTGTTTTTACCTCATTTTTACAGTTGACAAGACAGATCTGGAGAGGTGAATTGACTTTTCTCAGTGCCTTAGTGGGTCCAGGTGTCAGACTTACTGGAAGTTATCTAGAAACCAGAGGATTCTTATCAGCCTAGGATAGCCCAGCTTCCTCCTGTGTGGCCTGGCTCTATCCCCTAGTTGGTTCCAAGAAGCATGGTGGGTGGGGCCTAGTGACATGCTGACCTAGAGTTGGCATGGCTGCTGCTGCCAGCTCTTAGGTTCTGGCTATGTTCTGGGCAGGCTGGTGGGCTACAGCAAACCCTGGACCTTTTCTATCCATCCCTTTCCATTCTAACTCCACACACCTGGTGGGTGGGAGCAGTTCAGGGGCTGGGCTAACATTTCACCTCTTTGGGCCTCATTTCCTTTTCTCTAAAGTGAAGACTGAAGCACACAGGCTGTGAGGCCCCTCTGTGCCAACACCAGTATTCCTTCCCTGTTGGGGACTGAAGGCTTACTGTGCCAGATTGGGCCCATGGTAGCATGACATGGGAGCTTGGCTCCTCACCATCCATCTTTACAGTTCTTTGGTTTCTGCCTAAAATTGCTCCCCTCTGACTGCTCAGTTGTTTCTCTGTGTGTCAGTGTTAAAGGCTGGGTTTCTCTGCAATGCTAGCTGGTCTTCACAGCTGCTCTTTCTTTTCATTCATGGTTCTCAAACAAGGCCACACACAAAGGTGGGTCTCCAGGTCTTTCAACTACACGTTCACTTGAGGCCCTCTGTCTAGAACAGTGTTTATGTCCCCACCCACATGGCTCCTGTGCCCCTTTCCTGCTGCTCTTTTACCCCTTGGCACTAGCCACAGTCTAACCTACCCCTATTTTGTTTATTTATTGTCTCTTTCCTGGACCTGAATGTAGGCTCTATGAGGCAAGGACTTAGCTGCGTTCACCTCTGAGAATCAGGCTTCCAAAGCCAGTGTGCCCTAGCCGGCACCCAGGAAGTCATGCAGGGAGAATGAAGGCTGGCTTGTGCTCTCATGTTAGAGAACTGCTGCTCTAGCTCAACCTTCTACTCCAGAGAGGTATGACTTTTGCCTTAGATTCGACCACCCAGTGCAAACAACCCTACACATAGACACTGACTGGACCATGTCAAGCCTGCTCGTGGTTCACTCTGGAGCCAGAGACAGGTGGATTCCTGTATCTCACACTGAATCAGACACTTCAGATTGACACCTGGCCCCTCAGTACACAATGTGACTCAGTGGAGCCTTGTTCAGATGTTGGGGGAATTCACATAGGCATGTTTATGGGACAATGTCATCTAAGAAGATTGAGACAAGATCCTGATGGAAGTAAAGGAATAGGGTGAGAGCCAGATAGCCTTTCCAGATAACCCCTGGGCCCCAGGATCAGGGAAGCAGGGCAGTTCAGTGCAGGCAAGGCCCAAGACTTGGTTTTGACTGTAAAGATGACCCTGGTGAGCCCTTTTCACTCTCCAAGCTTCAGTTTTTCACATTTATTTATTCATTCATTCATTCATTCATTCATTCGGTGCTGGGGCTTGAACCCAGGGAATTGTGCATACTAGGCAAGTACTCTGCCACTCAGCTATACCCCCAGCCTTCCTCACCTTTAAATCAGAGACTCTGGGCTAGTCAAGGGTACATATAGTTCTCAATTCTTATTCCAGATTTGAAGTGACCACCCAAAGCATTCTGTGCTAAAGAAAATTCAAAGGTTGTGTTGTGGCTCAGAGGGAGAGCAGTCATGGCTGAGTAGTGTTATCTGCAGTGGGTCCAGGAGGCAGGATTAAGACACATTTGCCAGCAACTAACCAATCTCACTACTGCACTCCTTGCCTAGCAGCTTCAATTCATTCCTATTTCTCATTCCTTGGGATTACTGACCTGACCCTTCTATTATGTGAGTACTCTCCTTTTTCCTGAACACTTCCCCAGCTGGCATCTGGAGTGTCAAGCAGCTTGGGTCATTGTTGGATGTCTGTTCCCATCTCAGCTGACACCTTGCTCACTTCAGTGCCCCTGAGTCCGGCCCCATGCCTGACCCATAGTATCCTTTCTCTACACACTGAATTAATGAATGAGCAAGTGAATGAGTAAGAAAGAGACTCAACCGCTAAGCTTTGAAGACTCAGGAGTCTCCTCCTGGTTATAAATCTTTTACGCTGAGTTTTATTCCAGCAAGGAACCCCAAGAAGCCTGCCTATCTGCATAGACAGGATGATCACAGAAGAGTGTAGAACTGTGTGGTTCAGGCTCTAGGTGTTGCAGGAGTGGGGACATTGGAATAGGGAGCAGAGTGACCCAGGGGGCTAAGGTATGAGAGACCTAGGCTCTGTATCCTGTGGAGGGCCCAATGCTCCTGTCTGACCTTGGCTGTAGAGGGGTCCATCAGGTTTCATTAGGTGTGAAAATGAGAAAACCTTTCAAATTGCAGGGGGGTGGTACTCTGAAGACCCTCCTTGATAAAGTATTGTAGAACTAGATACCTACCCCCTTGTTCTGGCTCCAGCATGCTCTGGACCATAGGAAAGGCAACTTGACCAGAGCTAGTGCTTGTCCCATGGGGGTGCTGGTGTTCCTGCCTAATGAACTGGGGTTGAGTGGACAGGACAGGGTGGAGGGGGGATTATTAGGGTGGGGGCTTTGTGCTAACTGAGGTCTACCCTATGCCTCTGTCCTTCCCCTCTTTGGCCTTAGTTGCCCCAGCAGGCCTGAACCACCCACTCTTCTTGCTTTTCCTATGACCCTGTGGACTGGCTACCAGGACCCTGGTTGTCTGGTCTGCCATTCCAGTCTGTTAGTGAGCATGGGTGTGGGTGGCCTGTCCCTAAGCCAGGGTTTCCTCCATTGTGATTGTCCCCCTCACCCACTCTGTTACCTCTGATAATGCTGTGCAAACATATTTCTTGATAAAATGCTAGGAAGAAAAATAATTAGAGTGTTGCCTCCATTATCCAATTTCTGATTAATCAAACTCTCTTTGTCCTCGGCCAAAATCTATTCATTTCCCTTAAACACTGGGCTGGTGCCAGGCATCGATTTCCTCTACGATAACACCATGCGCACACACACACATTCCCAGCTCTGCCCTGCCCTGCGGTAGGGACTGCACAGAGACACTGATGAGATTGCTCTTGTCCTCCCAGTTCTACCCAGCTTTTCCAGGGAGTGTCCTAGTCATGCCAGCACCCTCATCCCTGCTTAGCTCCTGAGGTTCTTTGATTGAACTTGCCCCCTACACACACTACTTGGGCTTGGTCTCTGGGTGTGTTCTGGAGCAGAAGGATGGACTTTAGTCTCAGACTCTAGCAGGCCAGGCTTTTGGGAAATGTCCCTGTCACTGGCACAAGAAGGTAACCAGGGCTAGGGCCTTATAAGGAGGATGGAATATGGGTACATTTTCCATACAGCAACAGAAACCCAGCCCCAAAGAATTTACAAGATGAGAAGACATCTTGAACCTGGGAGCTTAGCAGTGGGGCAGCATCAGGGTCAGCTAGCCATCCATCCACTGTCTATCCATGGGAAGGCCAAGAACCTTTTCAGAAGATTGTCCAGACATCCCCAGCTGTCTCTTCCTTTCACCAAGTTAACCCATCCCTCATTCAATCACTCCAAGGGGTTGGGCTTGATTTCACAGTACTTACTTGATGCCAGGTCTTTGTAGACATGTGAGATGTGTCAGGGAGCAAACAGCAGCCCCTCCCCCAGTGGTGGTTGCATTGTTATGAGCATAATTCAGGAGGGGATAGTGCCCTAAGTAAGCGATGTAGCAGCATGTTAGAGAAGGACAGTGCTGTGGGCTAAGACATTGTGGACCAAGCTATGTGGCATAGGTTGGGGTTGTTGTAAATAGGATAAGCAGGGTAGCTTTCTGAGGAGGAGACATCTGAGCAATTGGATTGCAGGGAGTGAGCCACTTGGTTTTGGACAAAGCTTTCTAGATGGAAGGAACAACTGGTGCAAAGGCCCTGAGTTGAGAGTGAGCCATGTGTGCTGGAGAGTCAGCAGGGAGGTCAGCAAGGGACCAGTGTGGCAACGTTCTGGGAAGTAGAGAGCATAGTGGGAGGCAGTTGGAGAAGCTGGACTGGTCCCAGAGTCCTGGGACCCTGGAAGAACTGTGACCCTAGCTCTCAATTGAGATGCCAAGGAACAGAAAACTTCCAAGCACAAGAGAGATGTGCCCTGTCTTGTTTTTATGAGGAGCCCTCCTATCTCCTGGTGGAACACCACCTACAGGGGACTGGAGACAGCAAGGAGATAGATCAGTGACTACTATCGTCCAGAGGAGGGGCTGGGCATGGTGGACTCAATGGTCAGATTATGGACAGAGTCAGAAGGTCAACTGAAAGCTCCTGAGACCAATGAGGCCCAGCCCTGACCTGAGGCTCCAGACCCTACTAAAAAGGAAGAAGGTAGAAGGAAGGTGTGCCAGGCATGTTACGGATACTGTAGTACCCCAGGACCCCTTCCTGTCCAGACCCCTTACTGGACATCTGCCCTACAGCCTTTGGTGCCTCCTATCCCAGAGATGCCTAGAAGGTTCTACCCACTTCTCTCAAGATGGGACAACTGTGAAGTCCTTCTGCCTCCTGAACTCCCTATGGGGTCTAGCCAAGGCTCCTTTATGACTGGAATCTCACTGTGCTTAGCTTCTTCTCTGGCCTTTCTTGCATCCTTCTCTCCTCTGTGGGTGTCTTCTGAATGCTCTGCCTCCACTGATCATAGGTATAAGAAATGTTCTGCTCAACTTCTGCCTCCCAGATCAGGGTGGGTTCAGCAGAAGCTACACACTTGGACACTCCTGGGGATGGCCTATCATAGGCAAAAGGACTGGTGCCAGCTACTGAGAGTCACCTGAAGCAGTTTCCCAGGCTGCTGGCCCCAGGACTTACAATGCTTGACAAAATGCATATTCCTGGGCCCTTCCTGAGACAGAGGGTGGGAGGAATCTGCATTTTTCTGAGAGCCTCTGATTTTCTGACTGGTGACCTGCATGAGCTGGTCTTAGTACATGAGTGTGAATTTAGGAGACAGGAAGCAGGCTGTGAGCCAGATCAAGGAAGAAAAGAGGGTATGGATAGACAAAAGGTGCTGCTTACCTTCCAGGTGGGAGAAACAGGAAAGGGGCTGCAGAGAAACAGGAAAGGTCCTGGGAAGGAGTTGTTATTCATCTGGCCCCATGGAATTCTCACCAGCTAGAGTTCAATCATGGTTTGGGGGCAGGGGTATCACACTCAGAGGCAAGGACAGGAAATTGCAGAGACCCAGATTGGTGAAATCAGGCTCCCCACCTAGCTGAGGAGCCTAATTGAAGGTCGGAAATTAACCTTCCCTAGGGAAACCAGAGCTGGAGGATCCTGGGACCACAGCTGCCCCAGGCAGCAACCCCTTTGGCTCCCATTGAAACTCCTTGCCCCTCCCCCCCCCCTTTTTTTTTGGTACTGGGGATTGAACCAGGGGCACTCCACCACAGAGCCTCATCCCCCACCCTATTTTGTATTTTATTTAGAGACAGGGTCTCACTGAGTTGCTTAGGGCCTCGCTAAGTTGCTGAGGCTGGCTTTGAACTCGCAATCCTCCTGCCTCATCCTCCCAAGTGCTGGGATTACAGGCCTGCGCCACCAGGCCCTGCCCTCTTCTCTTGATTGTCAATTCTTTCCTCCCCATAATAGCTACCATCATAGGTGGAATGTTTCCATTTTAATTTATTTGTATACTTCTGTCCCAGAGAGGCCTCTGGCTCCATTGGCTCATAAGTCAGTGCTCCTCTGGTGGTGCTGTCACTTCTCGTCTACTGAGCCTTGTTGACTGTAGACCAGAAGACTGGACACATGGTGGAGGGCTACCAGAGCTAAGAAACCACAGAGCTACAGAGAAGGGCCTCCCCCTGGTCATCTTATGTCACCTTTTAGCAATGGGACACTGATAGACTGTGACCTGCCCAGCTAGTGCAGAGCCATTAGTTGGGTTGGAGCCTGTCTGTAAATGGGGGAACACTAACCCTAGTCCTTTCTACCATCCACTTGGACTCTAACTTCAAAGTAAGCAGGGAGCTTAGAGGAGACAAAAAAAGTAGGCCTGCTTCTAAGAGGAGACCTGCTGCCAGCCTGCGGTGCCAGACCACAGTTTGTAGGGGCAGCATGGAGAAGCTAACCCAATAGGCTGGTCTCTAGTGACCACGGAGTGATTACAAAGAACCCACAAACACAAAGTCACATGTTCCCAAGCCAGAACCAGTAATTCCTTACACATGCATATGCTATCATTTTTCAAATGTTTGGGGGAGCTCTTGTGATAAATGAAATGCAAAGTCATTTACAAGCATTACAGAAAGCTTGGCGAGCAGAAACCCTTTTTCTCTGTGTCATCAGCGCTTGCTGGATAAATGGGTGCTCTCCATTCTCACTGTAGAGCATGCTGCCTGTATCAGTGGTAGGCCAGGCACCCCTGAGTATTTCTGCTCATACCCCTATGAGTCGGCTGTGTTTGTCTCAAACCTGTTCATACAATTTGTCCTTACTATAATTACATCCTTGAATATTACATAAACTGATAGAAAATGAGCATAAAGAGGGATTCTACAGAAATCAAAGTGGATGCTTCAGAAAGCCTCAGAAGCTATGGTCAGTTTGATGTGGGTAAGACAGAAGTTTGGAAATAAGAAGTCTTAAAAACCTAGGGTTTGGATTCAGATTATTTGGCCACCTCACTGGTGGAAAAAGTAAACTGGGTATTACACAAGGTGTGCTGTGGTTTAAACAAGGACAGTGCCAGCAATATCAAATGTGAACCTGTACTCAAAAGATCTCAGCCCTCTCTAGACCTTTGCATGTGAATGTATGGGTATCTGTTTTAAAGTAATTATGTATCATTCTTAGGACTCCCTGCTATAATTCACTTTTCAGTAGGCCAGCCAGCTAGCAGCCCAAACTTTGATGATAACTTTCAGTCATTAATGGATATTAGAAACATATCTATAATAATGTTGGAATCTGCATGTTGGTTTTTTCGATTGTGAGTTTTTTGTTATTTTGTTTGGTTTTTGCATGGGGGGAGACCATTCTACTTGAAAAAGTTGTAAACCATGGTCTGCAGCAGACAAAGCCACAGAGGCTGAAAATGAGGGAGCTGCTTGGCAACATAGTAAAACTCCCAGGACAGACCAACCTGGAAATTCCTTTCCTCTCCCTAAGAGGTAAAGTGTCCTTAGATCTTTCAGACCACCCAGTGGGACAGTCCAGGGGCAACTTTCAGGGAAGGGAAATGTGGGGCATTATAGCACAGAAGGATGTGGGGCAAGGGCCACAAAAGGACCAGCAGACTGGATTTACCCAGAGATGATGCTGGCAAGGCTCTAGTTCAGAGTATGCTGCATGCAGAGTCCACACTGCCCCGTCCTTGCTCCCAAAGGCCCCCATCTTATTTAGCAAGGTGTGAAATGGTCAAGAAGGTGTTTGCAAAGGGGATGGATCTGACTGGGATGGGAGTATGCAGCAAGAGTCTTCTGCAAGGAAGGCTCCAGGATGGTGGGAGAGTGAGTGGAGGGGTTGGTTAGCAGAAACTTCAAGAGGAGGACTCTTGTCCCACATAGAAGAAGGAGCTGGAAACTGCTGTGTTTGACATCTATAAGAGACTGGCCTGCAACTCTTGGAGGGGTGGGTATGATGCCCATTTGAGGAATATATTTGTGAAGAGGAACAAGAGGACCAATGGAAGCCTGGGCATGGAGACAGGCAGACAGCGGGGCCCCAAGCATCCCAACAGAGCTGGGTCTTAGAATCTCAGGAGCATGAGGACTCCAGGAGCTGTTCATGGGTTAGCAGAGACCCCAGGGCCTAAGTTTCAGTATGGACTGCATTGTGACCCATCTGCCACAGGCATTTAGAAAGGTCACCTTAGGTAACATACTCAAAGGGAGTGCTGGGGAAGCTTCTGAGCTCTTTCTTTCACAAACATTTTTTGATGTTCATCCATCAACCCATCCATCTGCTCTGCAAATCTTTCACACAGCACCTGCTTCAAGGGAAATAGAACTGACAACTGGAGGAGGGAAGAATAAGAACCCAGACCAACCTGCAGTGGGTAACCTGCATACACACACGCGCGCACACACACACGCATGCACGCAGACGCACAGCATACAGTTAGGGAGGGCCCCTCTGGAGGAGTCAGGAGTCCCAAGACTGGGAAGGGCCAGTGTGTGGGCATCCCTGCCTTCTCTTCCCAGGGTGAGATCAAGTCCCACCACTGACCCAGCAGGTACACACCACAGTTGGTTCACAATTACATGGGACTGAGTGATGAGTGCAGACTGAGTCCACTAGACTGAGAGAGAAGGAGACTCTCTCTGGGCCATTGGAAAGGAGGACTTTTCATCCAGATGGGATGAAGCAGGACACTGGGCGTGGGGGATGGAGAGGTAGCCAGGGAAGCAGGAACCAGGAAGGAAGGGGAAGGGTGTGCCAACTGTCTTTCTCCAAAGGGCAATGCCTAGGAGTGTAGCCTGCCCCCATTCCTTGTCCCTTATCATTGGCATCAGAGCAAACAGGTGTTTTTAATCTCCTCAGAAAGATGTGATGTTTTAGTCCCAAAATATGTGCTGTATCAAAAACCTAAAAGCCTCACGCCCTTCCTGAAGACAGTCACACTGAGCAGGTGAAGAGGCACAGGGTGATCCAAAGGCAGTGTGCATGCATGTAACTATGTTCTTGACACTCACTGGACGTCTGCTCCTTGCTGGCACTGCTCAGTGCTGGGCTGTGGTCTTGAGAGAAATGGCAAAAAAGTGGGCCTTTCACCCAGAGGCCCACTGGGGAGCTGAACAGCTGAACAATGAGGACATTTCAGATGGCCCAACTGGAAAAGCAAGGCATGTATGTCCCCACCTCCAAAATGAACATGGGTATGGATCCCAGCCCAGCTCACACCAGCACACACTGGTTTTGTGTTCTACCCGCATATCTGATGACATCACACGCTGTAGCATGGAAGTGCTTCTCCCTAATCCAGGAAAACTGCTGCTCCAGGAGTCCTGGTGCCCCTGTCCTGTCCTGAGTCCTCTGTATAGCCCTGCCCAAGGGTGCTCAGCCCATCCACACCAGCCACCTGCACCAAGTAAGAGCCTCCTCCCACAAGCAGGAAGCCACCTTCAGAGCCCCTGAGCCTTCTCAGGGACAACATGCAGACTTGGAACCCCCTACTCAGAGGGGTGGACATATTTTTCAGGATCCCCCCACCAGACTGCCATGAGCCACAGGAAATTTACAGAATTCCCATCTGCCTGGTTTTGGGTCAGCTCTGGGAGTTGTCTAGGCCCTTTGTGTCCTCACCAGTGAGGACTGCTGCCATTCTGTATCTTTTGCTGTGTGTTTGTCTCCACGGAGCTGGTTATTATCAGTAATGGCCTCCCTCTCTTATTTACTTATGGTCTTCTTAACCAGAATACAAATTCCCTAATGCATAGACTCAGCTTGCCCTCCCTCTATGTGCCCCTTCCCTGAGCAGGGTGGCACACACTAGGGCTGGATTCTGAGAGAATAATGATCACAGTGGGCTGATAGATCATTTTGCCCACAGGGAGCTGAGGTTGGTTAACTTCAGGCCCAGGCACATGCACTGAGTTATTCAGGAGTAATGGTGAAGCGATGGAGGGTACCCTGCTGAACAAGCAAGTGGAACTGATCTAGGATGGGATTGACCCACTTTTCTGAGACAAGAGGTAGCCTCTGGCCCAAGGACAAGAAATACTGTGTTGACACCATAGACCAAGAGCCCCATCCCTGGGTGTCATAGCAAAGATAGGCTCTGAACCTAGGCTTCCTGTGTACCCCATCTGTGTTCCCAGGAGATAGTAGGGACAAAGCCCAGCTTCTGAGTAGGGGTCTTGCTCAGTTGGTAGAGGGTTCAATCCCCAGCACCACCAAAAACAAACAAACAAACAAACAAACTCAGCAGTGGGCTGGGCAGCTACCACACCATACAAAGTGGCCTGAGTGCATAGCCATGAACAGAGTTAAGGTGGTAATCCTTTTATTTCTCTATCCACCCTTTTCCTTTGAGGAAAAAAATCCCAGTTTTTGCCAGTGTGATTCTCACAACCTCCAGGAGGCTCTAATCCCCAGTGTTTAACAATCAGAGAATGGCCTTACCTGGCCCTTGTGCAAATATCAGTCCCTAGCTAGCCACAAAAGCAGTTCCTTTATGCTAGTCTATATTTTAGATTACTTTTATCTGTGGTGAGTGATTCTGGCTTTCCATTTAAAGTCAAGATGTGAAGTTCTTTTTAAAGTACAGTTATTTAAGTAAAAGAGTGAATCCACTTAAAGAAAAACATTGAGTAAATAGCAGCAGATGATACCCAGATGTAGCCATGTTAGGCTGTGGTGTCAGAGGCAGAGAGCTTGATGCAAGTTGAGCCTTATAGACTCTCAACTGGGCAACCCTAAGGAAATCCCCTCCTCTCTTTAAATCTTGGTTTCTATATCTGCAAAGTTATGGCCACCTCTCAAGTCTATCATGCAAGATAACGAGTGCCAGCATAGGCCAGAGCCACAGCAGCAGGAGCAGACAGATGTAGGATGAAAGTACATTTGTCTCCAGCATCTCTAGCCTTGGGCCTTTGGGCCCAGGCTTCCTGTGTATCTTCCTCTTCATGGTGACCCCAGTGGCCCAAAGAGGCATGATTTAGACATGGAAAGCACAAGCAAGCTATGACTGGGATCTGTAGCCTTCTCCCAGACCCTACCATACCCAGTCTCCCTGGATTAGATGCTCCCCAGAGTCCAACCTACAGCCGTCCCTAATTACCCAAGAACACATGTGGAAACACCTCCATGAAGAGTATGGCAGAACCCTGAACTGTGACTAAACCATTATAGTGATGTGTGGGACAAGATTGCCATGGGAATCTGATCAGAGAGGCAAAACCCCCAGTTATGTTGTCTTGGCATTTGTGGAGTTCCCTTCACCCTGAGAAGAGTCTGGATTGATAGAGAAGGGAAGTTAGAAGTGACAGAAGAGGTGAGAAGCAGAAAGGATACCTGGCTCCTCGGAGACCACCAGGGAACCACCACAACACAGAAGGTCCCAGTGGGTCCAGGCCTGGCTCTGGGAAAACCTAATGACGGCTAAAACGCTTGGACAGGAGAGAAATATTCAGTACATCAGCTAAAAGCAGAGAGCACAATGCCAGTAAGCCAGGCATAAAAGGGCAGTGGGAAATGTTTCGTTATTAAGAGGGGAGGAAACTGATTATCAGTGGCAGCTGCAGGCACCAGCTTTTCCGGACCTTCGATTTCTAAAATAGAGCCACAGTGAGAGCCGAGTAGGGGACAGTGGATCCAGAGAGCAGGAGAGAAGACCTGCTCTTTAAAGAAAGAGATGGAAATACCATGAATAAGCTTGGGTCTTCAGGTTCTCATGCTGGCCTTGGAGGCATGGAAAGTACCTTGGGACTAGTGATTCAAGCAACCTGAGATCAGCACATGCCTCAGGTATAGGTTCAGGGAGTCCCACATGCATTCCTCATGCTAGTTTCTGCAAACCATGAGACACTGGCTGGCTGTGCCTGACATCTTTGTTTAAGGAAGGGCCTGTAATCACAGACACAGTTGAGCTCCATCTGCTGCCACCAGATGAGCCTCCCTCTACTCTCTCCAGGTCATCACAGAACAGCTGTTGGGCTCCAGGGTAGAGCTGGCAGGTAGAAGAGCCACCACTGCCAGGGCAGAGGCATCTGAGCAAACTGGGGTGGTGGGTGAGCACTGCTAACCCCATTTAGGGCTTACTGAGCAGTTCAGCCTCCATGGGGGACTCAAGGGCAGGGCCAGGGGCAGGTATGTACAGGTAGTCCAGGGCAGCTCTCTTGGGTTGGAAAGGGCTCATTAGTCCATGATGAGGGCCATGCCTCCTCCTACCACCCCCAGGCCTGGAACCACAGGTACTGCTGATCCCTTGCACTGGTGTTTGACATACTAAAGGTCAGGGCCTTGGCTGAGGACAGAGTGGGAATTCCCAAAGGTTTAAAGCAGTGAGGAAAACTGGGAGCCTATCATTGTGCTGGGGTTAGGGCCTCTCACTGCCTTGTTGGCCTTGTTGCCTGGCCACCCACCACTTCTTGGGGTCCTAACCATTGTACCTAGCAGGGTTGGCCATCTGAGTGATCTCTGTGGGTGTCAGAGATATGACCATGCTTCTTTATTCATTCACAGTTCAAGTACTGGCATATCTCCTTAAGTCTAAATTACCTCCCTGAGGTGGGACTGTGTGTGGAATCATCAACCCTTCCTGGTTCACCCCTTCTAGTAGCCCAGGCTCAGTGTGGAATAAGCTTTCTGGGAGGCCAGAGGGAGGGAAACAGGCAGCCAGGGTCTGGAGAGTAAGGGTCTGGGCTGCTTGTCCCCAAGGAAGTGGGGCACAATAGTGAGGAAGCCTGGACTATAAGCTGATAAGCCTTTCTACCCAAGAGTTCACTGGCTTAGCTTGGCTTGGGCAGTGATACCTTAGTGACCTTGGCTTTGGACTGCCTTCCCCCACTTCAGGGGCTGACTTGGCTGGCTGTTGCAAAGTGGCCCTGGGAGAGGCTTTTGGGGGAGAGGTTGGGATAGGGATATGGGACAGGTTAGTAACTGGTTTTCCCATAGCCCAGCCTTGTCCTGGTGAGCGTAGACAGCCATGGGCATGGATGTTGGGTTGCCAGAGTTGTGTACCTAGAGAGCTGATTCTCCAGGTGGGGACAGGCTAGAGGGAAAGAGTGGCATCCGTGATGCAAAGACTCTGAGAGAAGTGGCAGCACCATTCCTCCACAACCATGTCCTGCCTTGGTTCAGGGCTGTCACCCCACATGTATTCCAGGAGCAGCCTGGAGAGGGCCCTGTCTGGGGAAGGGTCAGCATGATGTGAGGGCAGGCCAGCCTGCCAGAAGTTAACAAGGACCAGGGTCAGAGGCCTAAGAGGCAGGCAGGGAGGATATTGAAGGGGTATTCCCTGTGTGTGAGATCACAGGCAGTGAGGAACTTTCAGGAGAGGGGGCCCTGAATGGGTTTGGGGATTGCACCCTGGCAACCTTTGGGTAGGTGAGTTAAGGAGGCCTCTCAGAGGTCAGGATAGAATGTGTCAAGAGCCATAGGTCAAGGAGAGCTCGTTTCCCAAGACTTCTAGGGAGGAGGCAGGGGGGCTGCAGACTCAGGCCTGGTGAATTCATCAAGCTTTATGTGCCAGAAGCTCTACTGCTTTGTAACAGGGATAGGGCTGGCTAGTACTCAGTGATTAATCATTCCAAACATCTGTAGTGAGCCCCTACCAGTACAGAGTCTATGCTTCAGAGACATCTGACAACTTTGCCATCACCTGCCACTTCTTCCAGACTATCTTCTCCATGAATAGCCTCTACTCCCAGCCTGCCGAATAGTCCCAGGATACCTGAACACCTCTTTGCTCTCACTCAGTCACCACTCCATCACCAGGCACTGCCTATCCTACAGCCTGTGCCTCCTGAAGATGCTTACCACATCTGTCTGCTGCATCCTCCCCCAATCCAGCCCTCACCCACAGTGCTACCCTCTCACCTGATGTCTTTGTGCAGGAGCCTGTCTAACCTGAGGCTCCTGGTGGGAACAGGCCAGGGGGAAAGCAGTGGCATCCACTGTGAAGGCCATCCATGATGCAAAGTTTAGCCTTAGCCCAGCAGCCACTGTGGTTGCTGGTCATGGCACTCCTTGCTCAAACCCTGACTTGCAACCTCAGCACTAGCTGTCTTTTCTGTCCTTCAGACTGGCCAGTCACATTCCCACCTCACGTTCCCAGCAGTTCCCTCATCCTCACCAGCATACCTGTCTGCCTTCTTTACCACCTGTTTGCAGTCCTCTCTCTTACTTGTTGGGAGCCTCACCCCGCCTGCCTTAGCATTCTTGCAGCCTACACTGCCCCACCTGTGACCCTCCTTCTCTGAAGCTCCATTTCTACCATAAAATTTGGCATCTTCTGTTATTCACTATTTACATACTGTCAGTGATCTGGCTTCTACTATCCCCACCTGAGCAAACTTGGGAGCTGGGTCTTCTGCTTTGCTCAGCAGTGCCACATTCCCACCTCCACCAAGTGTTAAGCTCAAAGCCACAGCTCAGTAAGTATAACAGAGAACCCCTGACTCATCTTCTCGACCCCATTTGCTGTACCAGTCCCTCCCCTTCATAGCCACCTCTGTTCTCAGGACATACATCTGCCCTTGTACACATGCAGCTGCACAGACACATTCAGATGGGTCTACACACGTGCATCCACATATATACAGGGACATGGACCTGCATGTGCACACCCAAAGGTGTGTACCTATCACTGTCACAAACAAACCCCTTCAGTGACTTTCTCTTTCTCTTTGATGAAGGAAAACCAAGGCCCCAGCTAGGCTTATGTTCTGCCCTCCCCCTTCCTTTCATCTGTACTTCTCACCTTTCTCTATGCCCAGCCACTCTGACTACCCTCCAATTCTGTAGTCATCATGGTTCATCTCTGCCATCCCTAATACACGTACACCACAGGGCCTTTGCATATGCTCCTCTGTTTCATGACCTGTACAGCTCACAAAAGTAGAGACCACCAAGAATAGCCTCTGCCCACAGTCCTACCTCTCTTCCTGCACTACATGGCCTCTTCACTTTTAAGGAAATTCCAACCTATAGGTAAGGACCAGAAAGATAGGATGACATGCAGAGAACAGAGGTTCTAACCACAAGGGGTATAGAAGGGGGAAGGTAAATGCATCCCACTGATGGCAGGGAGGCACCACATATGTGCTGACCTGTAAAGAGTACCTAGAAGCCAGGCAACAGGTGCAGCAGATGGAGCAGCCTGAGGAGAGTCAGGGTGATGGAGCAAGCCCTACAGAGAACAGCCTATTCTCTGGGCCCACATTTGGGTGGGGCTTTGGTGGGGACCTGAGATGAGACATTATGTACTGCCGGAAAATGGCCAGGGTCCTAGTCTATTCAAGTGCCCTGTACACCAAGGCAAAGTACTCCCTTGGTGTAGAGCTGACCTCAAGAATCCTAGTTCTAAGGCTATGTTACCTGCCTGGACTAGACCATGTTCCATGAGTGGAGTCTATGGGGTATTCAAAGGCAGCCACAAGCTGCTTTTCTTGCGTAGCAACGAACAGCTTGGGGGTTCATTTGGGAGAAACCTGTTTTCTAGGCGATCTTTGCCCAACACTGACCATCTGAAGAAGGATTCATCAGTTCATGCCTGCTATATATCAGATTTTAAAACATTGAACTGAAAAAACTGGTGATGACAGGGACATCCCCAGGCAGACCTCTTCCAAGGGGAGGGTATCAGCAGTCATGATAGAATGGGCACTGGCAGGAAGGGCCTGGTGCTTCCAGCAGCATAGCAGGCTGAGGTTTGCTCACACCCAACCCAAGGGGTTGTCAAGTGGGGTCAGGTCATTAGCAGGTACAGGATTCCTTGACCTTTGCTTGCTGACACTCCACAGCAGAGAGATGCAAGCCCCACATGTGATTAAAGACCGGGGCTTGCAAAGCCATTATGTTTGTTTATAAACCTTTTCCTAATATAAGTTTGTTGAAGGAAATATACAAGATACAGTAAAATACAAAAGAAAAAAAAATTCTCCTGAGATTCCACAACCCTGAACTCATTGCTGCTAAGGAACTAGCTCCCAGACCTCTGCTTACACAGTGTATGCTTGCATGTGCATTCCAGCACATGTGCACACTACATGTATTACACTCAAGCAGGTGCTCCTAGAGTTCTCTATGCCATCTCAAGGTGCATCCTGAGTCTTCTATTCTCAAGCATAATTTGAACCTCATTGGGATTCAGCCTCATTGAATGACCCTTTTAATCACTGCTCTCAGCAGAGGTGCTTCTAGGGCATTCCATGGTGCACTCTTCTTCATGGTTGCCTGGTGGGTGGGACTGCAGAAATGTGGGAATGTTGCTCAACCTTTCTTTCTTTCTTCCTTTCTCTCCCAGCAGGGCCCACCATATGCAGAGCCCTACTCTCTCATGGTGGGGGCAAGGCCAAGATGGGCCCTGGTCACCTGGAACCCCCAATCAGGGAAGAGGCTGCATCAGCACACAAAGTCATGCAGGTCACTTGGTAGCTGGGGGATTCCATGGAGGCAGCAGTGAGGAGAGGGCAGGGCAGGGGATGGAATGTGGCCAAAGAGGCAACAATGGGGATGAGATCATGCTCACAGTGGCATGGACAGTGGGATGGTGACTGCTACTGACTGGCATTTGCAGAGTGCCAGGCTCTGTGCTAGATGCATTACTCCTTGCAGATATCTGTGATTGGTGAGGGACATAGACTCAGAGATATGGAATAACATACCTGATGCCACACAGCTAGTGAGAGGCCAAGGGCTGTGTGGAGTATGAGACACATCCTGATAGCAGTGGGAAGACAGAGGTTTGACCCAAGGAGAGAGGAGGCATCAGAGATTCTGTTGGAGGCAGGTTAGCCCAGGGCACCAGACAGGATAGGGGACCACACCACCAAGAAAGGCCAGAATCTTGGGTCAGGAAAAGATTGTACAACCCAGGGCTTGATTTAGAGCAGGATTCCTGGGAGTAGTGGTGAAATATCTGTGAGGGATTGAGGACAGGGAGAGGTGCAGCTAATGGGAGAATGAAGTGCCATTTTCTGTAGGTCCTAGAGCTGGGAAGGTCAGGAAAGCAGACATAGCTCGGGCAGGTCGAGTTTTGGAAGCTGTGCACACCTAGGAGTGGAGACATGGAGAGGTCCTTGGCTGGCAGGGTCTGTCTGCCCCAGGCCTTCCCACCTTAGGGCCTATCATAGGGGGAATAAGGGATATTAGAAGAGTGAATGCTGGTCATGGCAGAATGGCCGAGGAAGGAATTATGCTATGGCAGGTGCCTCCCTGGGCTCCCAGTCAGGGTCAGAAGCCTGAACTCCCTGGTAGAGGGAGACTGGCCCAGCTACCCAACAGGTCACAGGAGTGTTCTGGGGTTTGCCCC
>JAJEJO010048851.1:480-16356 GCA_020662805.1 Glaucomys volans | reverse complement strand
AATGTGGTAGTTTTCCTAATTTCACTCTCAGAGGATGCATCACTTACGAATAAAAATGCATTAGATTTATGAGCATTAATTTTATATCCTGCTACTTTACTGAATTCATTAATGAGTTCCAGAAGTTTTCTGGTGGAATTCTTAGGGTCTTCTAAATAGAGAATCATGTCATCAGCAAATAGGGATAGTTTGATCTCTTCTTTTCCTATTCGTATTCCTCTAATTTCTTTGGTCTGTCTAATTGCTCTGGCTAGAGTTTCAAGAACAATGTTGAATAGTAGTGGCGAAAGAGGGCATCCCGGCCTTGTTCCAGTTCTCAAGGGGAATGCTTTCAATTTTTCTCCATTTAGAATGATGTTAGCTGTGGGCTTAGCATAAATAGCCTTTACAATGTTAAGGAATGTCCCCACTATCCCTATTTTTTCTAGTGTTTTGAGCATGAAGGGGTGCTGTATTTTATCAAATGCTTTCTCTGCGTCTATTGAAATAATCATGTGGTTCTTGACCTTAAGTCTGTTGATGTGGTGAATTACATTGATTGATTTCCGGATGTTGAACCAACCTTGCATCCCTGGGATGAAACCCACTTGATCATGGTGCACTATTTTTTTAATATGCTTTTGTATGCAATTCGCTAAAATTTTGTTAAGAATTTTTGCATCTATGTTCATTAGAGATATGGGTCTGAAATTTTCTTTCCTTGATGTGTCCTTCTCTGGTTTTGGTATCAGGGTGATATTAGCTTCATAGGATGAGTTTGGAAGGGTTCCCTCCTCCTCTATTTCATGAAATACTTTGAGGAGTATTGGAATGAGCTCTTCTTTGAAGGTCTTGTAGAACTCGGCTGTGAATCCATCTGGTCCCGAACTTTTCTTTGTTGGTAGGCTTTTGATGACTTCCTCTATTTCATTGCTTGAAATTGATCTATTTCAGTTGTGTATGTCCTCCAGATTCAGTTTGGGTGGCTCATATGCCTCTAGGAACCTGTTGATGTCTTCCAGGTTTTCTATTTTGTTGGAGTATACATTTTCAGGGCCCGGCGCTCCCGGGTGGTAGCTGCCCACGGCGGGGCTGAGCCCAGCCCAGCTGAGTTGGTTCTGGAGCGGGACCCCTTATATGTGCTTTGAATATAAAATCTCGTTGAGAGCCATATTCCTGCTGTTTCAATCCCGAGCAAGTAGGAATCCACGGAGCAAGTAGGAGTGCAGCCTTTCTCTAGCCCGCCATCTTGAATCTGTTAGTTTCATTTTAGTCTACATTAGTATACAATTTCTGTAGCATGACTTGTTGAAATGACTGTCCTTCCTCTACTGAATTGCATTTATACTTTTGTCACAAATCAGTTGGCCATATTTACATGAGGCTATTTCTGGATTTCCAGTTCTGTGCCATTGAGCTATATGTCTGTTTCCTCAGCCAGTACCACCCAATCTTGATTATTATTGCCTTTAGTAACTTTTGAAGTTGAGGAGAATAATTCCTCCCAATTTTATTTTTTCATAATTGACTTAGGTATTCTAGTTTATTTTTCCATATAAAATGTTAGAAGAATTTTATCTACATTTATAGAAAATCTTGCTGAGATTCTGTTAGAAATTGCATTAATTTGGAAAGAATTGCTATTCCTTAGTATCTCTCTCTCTCTCTGTGTGTGTGTGTGTGTGTGTGTGTGTGTGTGTGTGTGTTGCCAGGGATTGAACCTGGGGCCTCATACATTCTAGAATAGTGCTTCAATTCCTAGCATTCCTGCTACATTAAAACTTCCAATCCATGAACATGGTATGTCTCACCAAATTTCTTTTTAGCAAATAAGTTTCAGTATGATTTGATATGTTTGTTAGATATGCTTTTAAAGTTTTTTTGAAATAAGTATTTATGAATAATAATAAGTAGTATTTTAAATTTCTATTTCCACATGTTCACTGCTAATGTATAAATACAATTGAGTTTTATGTTAATCTTGTACCCTGAGATCTTGCTGAACTCACTTTTTAGTTCTATCTGCTTTTGCAGATTTCTTGGATTTTTCTATATTGACTGTTATGTTATCTGCATAATGAGGAAGTTTTTTGTTTTTTTAATGGGGAAGCTTTATTTCCTCCTTTTGTATCTGTATGCTTTTTATTTTCTTGTCTTATTTCCAGTACTATGGTGAGCAAAAGTGATGAGAATAGATATAATTTTTTGTCTCATTTTTGCATCAAGATAGTGCTTATTACTTAAAATGAGCTGGAAAGTATTATTTTTCTCTTTTCTGGAGACATTGTATAGGATTAGTGTTATTTCTTTAAACATTTGGTGGAATTCTTCAATGAAGACATCTGGGCCTGGAAATTTCTTTCTTGGTGGTTTTAAGTTATAAGCTTAATTTTATTAATCATTACAAGGCTATCAGAATTATTTTGTATTGAGCGAATTGTGCTAGTTTATGCTTCTAAATAATTGGTCTATTTCTTCTATGTTGTAAACTTTATGTGTACAGAATTTTACATATTATTCTCTTCTTATCCTTTTGTTCTTTGCAGCGTCTGATACTGGCAATTTGTCTTCTCTTTTTTCCCCCCTTTTTCAGTCTTGTTGAAGGTTTGTTGACTTTTTTAACAGTTTCAAAGATTTAGCTGTTGGTTTGACATCTTTACAGTATGTATGTATATATGTATGTATGTACTGAGGATTAAACCCAAGGAGGCTCTACCACTGAGATACAACCCCAGTCTTATTTATTGATTGATTGATTTTGAGATGATCTAACTTGACAAGTCTGGCCTTGAACTTGTGATCCTCCTGCCTCAGGTTCCCAAGTTGCTGGGATTATAGGTATGCATCCATTGTGGTTTTATGTACTAATATAGTTTAATTCTTCTCTTATTTGTTATTTTCTTTCTCATACATTCCTCTGACATTCCCCTGACAGGGGAGGTGGAGCACCAATTCTTTACTGTCAGATGGAGGTGGAAGTCCAAATTTCCTACTTGGCTTTCCCTGACACTCCTAAGATGAGGAGGGCACCCCATTACTTCTGGGGAACTCACTTTGACTTGATTCTACCTTGACTGGATGGTGCTGGTGTGGCTCATCCCTGTTTCTCATATGGTCTCAGCCAACATATGTTGCAGTGGCCTCATTACTACTGGCTAGTGGTGAAAGTCCTACCTCTCCAGTCGAACCATCTCTGATGCCATCTGGCAGAGTGTGGGGTTCTCAGTACCCTTCCCTGTGTGGTTTCCATTGACAGTGAGAGGGGGAGCCCATTACTACCTAGCAGGGCGGAAAGTCTTCACTCACAACTCAGACTCTTCTGGTACCACTGTCCTAGGAAGTGAGGCAGGGGGAAGTGAAGCACATCACTATAGGCAGTTGTTGGGGAAGTCCAGGTTCTCCACTTTGTCTTTGCTAGGGATCTGGGACTGAGGCTGTAAGGATGTGGAGGGCATTGGCTTGAGTCATGCTGTTGTGGGCTAAACATTTCCTGTCTTCCTAGACTCCTCCTTTATCATCCTTTAGATAGAGAGTGAAGTCTTTGGGCACTTTGTATGTCTTCATTAAATTTTCTGGATTGTTGGCTTTTCTAGTTGCTAGCATCTAGTTCAGAACATATGAGGATGAAAGAAAACCCAATGAACTTGCCATCATGTTATTCCCTGGGTCTCACTGTCCCTGGCTTGCCTGGCTTTTCTGTTCCACCTTTCAGAATATTTTCATTTCTGTCTTATATGTATTGTCATTAGAAGAAGAATTAGGGAAATGAGAGTCTACCCCCATCTTTCTATAAGGAAATTGATGAATTTTTTGGGTACTCAGAATTGAACTCAGGGCCTTGCACATGCTAGGCAAGCGCTCTACCACTGAGCTACATCCCCAGCCCTACCCCATCTTTCTGGAAGCAGACATCTTTAAATGCCTTACCCAAGTCTTCCCACTTTGCCTTCAGGTCTCCCTCACTGTGTATTATATAGGTGAATAGCAGCCCCTGTAGTGAATAAGCTCTCATGTCCAGAGACTTGACATCACAGTCATTTATTTTTCATGTGTGTTACTGTCCCACATGTGAATGCTCCTGGTTAATATGTGGCTTCCTTCAAGAATGCTGGCACTTTCCCTTCTGTCACTCCTCCATCTGGAATCTTGCAATTCTTGGTTTCGGATGGCAGATGGAGAATAGAAAAGACACATTTCTGTTTTTAAAATCCCAATCCAGGAGGACATACAACCAATTCCTCTGACACATTTGTGGTGAGAACTGGTCACATGGTTGCACCTGGCTGAAAATAGGTGGAGAAATGGGAATCTTGAAGGGCAGGTGCCTCCCAGCAACCACTTCATACTGTGGAAGGACTCATTTAATACAGCTTGTTGGCTTCCTTTACTTGTTCTTCACTGCACTTTTTACAATTTATGGCTTTTCATATGTGGGATTGTTTATAAACGTCTATTTTACTGATATGATGGTAAATTACACAGAAAGCACTGGGTTTGCTTTGATCGTACGTGTCCCATTGCTTCATAGTCCTCAGAATGTGACTGCATATTTAATACAGGTTAAGCATCACTAATAGAAAAATAAAAAATTGAAATGCTTTAAAATCCCCCCCCAAATTTGAGTACTTACCTGATGCCACAAGTAGAAATTTTCATAGCCAGGCATTTTGGTACATATCTGTAGTCCCAGCACCTCAGGAGGCTGAGGCAGGAGGATCCTGGTTGAACCCAGGAGTTTAAGGCCAGCCTGAGCAACATAGCCAGACTGCACTCAGAAATTTAAAAAATAATTGGGTCTTGGGGCATAGCACAGTGGTAGAGTGCTTGCTTAGCATGTGTGAGGCCCTGGACTTGATCTCCAGCAACACACACACACACACACACACACACACACAAAACGTAGAACCACAAGAAAAATTTTTATCTGACCTCATGGGATGGGTCACAGTTAAAACAAAAACATTAAAATATTGTATTAAATTATCTTCAGGTTGTGTGTAAGGTGTTCATTAAATGTACATGAATTTGATTTTGCTTGGGTTTCATCTCCTCTATACTTCATTCTATATGAGCAAGTATTCCAAAATCCAAGAAAGGAATAAAAAACTGAATTGCTTCTTGTCCAAGCATTTCAGATGAAGAATTTTCAGTCTGTAATGTATAAGTTAGAAAATTGTTTGTCAAAAGTTCATTCATTTAATGCATCTGTTGAGGATTTACTGTAAGCCAGGTACTTGTCTAGCTATTGAGGAAACATCAGTGAATGAAGCACATGAAATTGTACCTTCCTGGAGCTTACATTGTATAGAAAGAGAATGGATCAGGAACAATTAAACAAGTAAACTTGTTTAGGTAGAAGTTTACTGATTATAAATACCAGTGAGAAAAGGAAAGCAAGGAAGGAGATAAGAGATAATTTCCAAGCATTGCAGATTTTAGCAGGATGGCTCCAGGGGTCGACCTCTGGAAATACGGTATTTCAGAAAAGGTATGAAGGACGGGAGGGAGCCAGCCATGCTGGTGTCTAGGAAAGGGGGCTAAATTAGAGGGAACAGAAACTGTAAATATTCTGAGACCAGAGAGTGCTGACCTTATGGGAAGGAAAGGGAGGAGGTCAGTGTGTCTGTCTCAGTGTGGACAAGTGGTGGAGAAGGAGACATGAGCAGAGAGGAGCAGGTTGTGGGATTGTGTAGAGTAGTAGATTTTGCTTTGAATATGATGGGTGTGAAGAATGGTGCAGAGTAGGGAAATTTGCCCTACTTGCAAGCTAACAAGTGCATCTGCTGTTTCATTCATGCAGGCAGAAGACACAAGACTCCTGGGCCAGAGGTGGACATGGCAAAGCAATAGCCTAAATCCAGTTCCTTACACCCCAAGTTCCAGGGCGGTTACACAAGGGCCCATCATGGATGTTTGAATGAGAAGTAGTTTGTGTTATAGGAAAAGAACTGAGAGCCAAGCCAAGCTCAGCACTCTCTGAGCAAGCAGCAAACATTCTAGGGAAGAGCAATGGGAGCTGTTACACAGTAGTCACTCCTTGGTCTCCTTGATCAACTCTGTGGCTCATATGACAGGGTACAGAAGCTGCTTACTCTCAGTTTGGCACACTGTGCAAGCATAAGCAAGGATGTCAGGGCCCATGGTGGACAACTTCTCTGAAATAAGCTGCCTGAAGGGCTTGTGAGTAGAAGAGTGATAGGATCAGACTTAACATTTGAACATACTTACCCTGTCTTCTGTATGGAAAATAAAGAGAGTCAAGGCTGGAAGCAGGAAGGAAAGTTAGGAGGCTATTATAAAATAATACAGGCAAGAGATGTTGATGGCCTGGAGCAGATGGTGAGAGGGGGTAAACTGTGGGTAAGGAAGAGCTGTCAGGATGTGAGGTGGAGAGAAAGAGAGGGGTCAAAGATGACATCAAGGCTTTCAGACAAAGCAAATGAAGTAATAAGGATTCATGGAGGGAGACAAAGAGTTCCAGGAAGAACTACATTAGTAAAGCAAAAATGATCAGGAGCTCAGTCTTAGTTGTGGTGAGCTACATGCATCTGGGTAGAAATGTTGATGAGTATATTCAGTGGGGAGTTGCAGGCTGCTGATAGAAATCTGAGGATCTGAGTGTATAGATGACTTAAGTTTCCTTAGAAGCAGAGCCCAGAGCCCTGAGTTTGGCATTCTTGTGAAAATTATTTATTTAGGGGGTACTCTCAGACAAGATGATAAGCAAACAAGGGAAGCAAGAGGACAGAGGAAGAAGCTGGGCAGAAATGTGGGTTCCACTGACATCTGGTCTCAGCTGGTCCCACAGGGAGCTCTGAAGAGTAAGTTATGTAGAGTCGGCCAGTGGTGCCACGATTTCTCCCTCCCCTACTTCCCCATGTCAGTCTGGAAGTGACCTGGGGATGACAGCAAGGTGTTCACAGCCATGGTTATGGGTGACATACCCTAGGGCAGGGCTGTAAATATAAAGACAAAGACCTAAACTAAAACCATTGAGCACCTTAGTGTTACAATAATCCTCCCTTAATCTGTAGTTTCACTTTCTGGGATTTCAGTTGCCTGCATGCAGCCATGGGTCTGAAAATATTAAATAAAAATTTCTGGAAATAATTCATAAGTTTTAAATTGCATGCCATTCTGAGTAGCATGATGAAATCTTATGTTCTGTGTTCTGTCCCACCTGGGATATGAATCTTCCCTTTGTCCATTGTATCCATGCTGTATACACTACCCACCTGTCAGTCACTTAGTGGTCATCTTGGTTATCAGATCACCTGCTATAGTATGGGAGTTTTTTTTTTTTAATTCAAGTAGCTATTATTTTACTCAATAATAACTCAAAAGTGCAAGAGTAGTAACATTGGCAATTCAAATACATCAAAGAGAAACTATAAAGAAATTAAAATGTAAAAGTTTATCATAGTTGTATATGTATAGGAAAAACACAGTGTATGCTGATTCATTCACATTCAGTTTCAAGAATCCCTTGGGAATCTTGGCACTTATCTTCTTGTAGATAAGGGGGAACTACTGGGTAGTTCAGGAAGAAAAGGAGAAATCAGTCAAGGAAACATTTCAAATTGTGAAACTCCATAACAGAAAGAAAATGCTGTCTACCAACCATGACACAATACATGAAGGTAGTCCTTCATAGTTCAGGAATTTGCCTTCATCCAGCCTCTTACCCCTTTGAAGTCTTCTTGCTAGTTGGAGGGATTTAGACATTTCTCCTGCCTCAGTGGATGCACACAACATTTGCTCAGCAATCCTCTTTTATGCGTCACATATGCAGGATGTAACCCAGCATCACTGACTTGAGGAAATTGTCCTTTCTCAGGCTTAAATGTTGCTTTTGAGACTAACTAAAAATGCACAAATTTCCTTCTGGTAAACATTTGCTTCACTAATATTAAATTACATTCTGTTGTCATGCCATCCTATGTACCCCAAATCTTTTTATTTTAAAACCAAATCATAATGTAGATTTTGGAAGACATTTGAAATGTAATCATACCCAACTACTGTAGCATCACCATGCCCACACTTTCTATTCTTTCCTCAAAAATATAGGCAAGGAAGAAATCAACAACCTGATTTATGTCCAGAAGATTCCACTGTATAGGAGGCAGGTGGTTTAGATAAGAGGTTTCCCCTAAAAGCTCTGTGTGAGACAATGCAAGAAGGTTTGGAGGTGAAGTTATTGGGTTATAAAGTCTTAGCCTTATCAGTGGATTAATCCCCTGATAGGGATTAACTGAGTAGTGACTATAGGCAGGTAGGGTGTAGCTAGGGGAGGTGGAGCTGAGGGTGCGCCTTAGGGGTATATATGGAGTGGAGCTATGTCTCTGCTTCCTGGTGGCCATGTCCTGAGCTGCTTTCCTCTTCTGCCATGATGTTCTGCCTCACCTTAAGCCCAGAGCAATGGAGTGTATTGTCTGTGGACTGCGACCTCTGAAACCGTGAGCAACAAATAAACTTTTTCTCCTCTAAAATTGTTCTTGTCAGGTCTTTTAGTCACAGTAGCAAAAAACCCAAGCAAAACACTCCTTAAACAAATCAAAGATCTCTCTGAAGATGTAGGGAAAAAACCCTCAATTTCTCCTATTCTGTCACTCAGCAATCGGCACAATACTTCTGTCACCATGTTTGTGGGGTTGTAGGACTTTTTCTCCATACAGTCACTAGGTGGCACCAGTACCGCCCAGGGAGTAGAGGCTGGGCTGCAGTTCTGGATGCTCCAGAAATATTCAAAGTCAAATTGGTCAGAAAATAGGTTTTATTCAAATCCAGTTTTGAAGGAAGATAGAACAAGTTTATTGTTTCACAATTTCCATCTTTGCAACCTCTGAAAGTGAGCAAAGTTTTTAAAGGAGAATAGATAGGAAAGAGGCAGTGAAGTGAGACAGGCAGGGAATGTACCTGCCTTTTCTTATCTGCTTTTAGACTTAGCCTGTGTTAGACAGGTCTGGTGTGTGTGGGGGGGGAATCTCCACCCTCAGCTTCCTCGACCCCCTGAAGGATCTGTAATGCTTCAGTCTCCACTCTCACGATGAGGAAGTTTTCTTAATTTCAGAGAAGACCTCTCCAAAGTCAGCCTCTTTCAATCCACTCCCCACACCTTTAGCTCATCCCATCAGTCTTGAGGGAATTGGGGCTTCTGTGATATCTGGTTTATAGTTTATGGTTGGATTATTTTGCAGAACTCAAACATTAGAGGTCAGAAACTTATTCCCAAAGGAGACAAATTCTGAAATATTTAGTAGCCCTGTGGGAAGGATTTCAACATTAGTTTGCTTAAGAACTCTTTCCATAACCTCCCAGTTATTTATATTTTTGGTGGGGTTTGACAAGTGACTCCATGTGATTTTCTTTCCTGTCTCTGAATGATTTCTTCTGAAGAAATTGCTAATTATTTTCCAAATGTATTTTCTTCCATGTTGTGAGTCCTTTGTCCAGGTCATTCATCTGGGATTGTGCCATTTCGAAGGGAAGTGATAAACAGTTTGAGTCAACATCAGAAGACCCTATCCCTTTGGCTAATTTTAAACAACAGAAGATTTTTGGAAAGCTTAGCTCTTAGGCCAGAAAGATGAAATACACTAATAAGAACAAAACCATCCAGTCTGTTTAATGTATTTGAATTAATAAGCATAATCTCTATAGTTTTATTATCTTTGTCCAACGAAAAGCAACTTGCCTATAAAAAGCAATCCTGCATTGGAGAGTGCCTCTCAGTTAGAGTCCTTATTTAGTAAATCATAGTTAATTATCATGTGGGTATAAAGTTTAACCTACATTCCACAGAATCTTTAGAATTTAGGTACTGGATTGGGATTCTGTGGAGAAATAGAACTAAGAGGAGGTATGGTAATAAAAAGGGGATTTACTAGATTGACTTATGCAATGAGAAGCTGGATAATCCACAATGGCCATCTGTAGGCAGGAGACCGGAGGAACCAGTAGCTGTGCAGTCCAGGATGCTAAAGCCTCAGAGGGATCCAAGACTAGAAGGATCAGTGATGATACCCGAGTCTGAGACTACAAGCTTCTGTAAACTCCCTGGAGGATCACTGGCAGAGTCCACTTTGGAAGAGTGAAGAAGTAAGTCTGAGTTCCTCAGGCTATTGCAGTAGTAATCAGGAATCCATTCAAGAAGAATCAGGTGTGCTTCTGCTGCTGCTTCCTTGTTCTTCCAACTTTCATTTCATTTAAGCCTCTAACCTATTTGACAGTACTGCCCACACTTAGGGAGGGTCTCCACTTCAGTTCGCTATCCCACATGCCAATTATTCCTAGACACGCCCTCACTGACACACCCAGAAGCCTCTTAAGCTTTTACCTATATTAATCTAATCAGGTTGTCATTACAGGTACATTTTATAGAACTGTAAAAATCTTGAACACAGGTTACAAGAATTAATGTCATTTCATCAGATAAGAACACACATATATATTTAAAAGTAAATGGAAAGCTAATGAGCTTTTTCATTTCTGTGACCAAAAGACCTGACAAGAACAATTTTAAAGGAGGAAAGGTTTATTTGGTGCTCATGGTTTCAGAAGTCTCAGTCCATAGATAGCCAAGTCCATTCTTTGGGGTCCAAGATGAGGCAGAATATCATGGTGGAAGAGTGTGGTAGAGGAAAGTAGTTCAAGATATGGTACCAAGAAGCAGAAGGAAAATCACAATGTTAGTAATACAATGAAGGAAACCCCTTTAAATCAGCCAGTCTCACACATATCCTATATGAAAATCTTTAAATTTGTTTTGAGATGGAAGATGAATTAAGCAGGATTGTCTCTTATTAACTAGAGACATAGATCACATTATCTAAAAATGACTGCAAACAATATATGCAATATATATGACATTATTATTATTGAGAAAACTGAGTAAGACAATTCAGTTACCTCTACAATACATTAAGACAGCAATCATGATTTACGGCATTATATTCAGAGTGTCAGTTTTTTTAAAGCTTTGGGACATTTGTGTCAATAGAACATAATTATGGGTGGTAGAAAGTCATGAATGGTGAGAACACGAGGTTGAGGGTATAGTTCTGTTATGGTTTAGATGTGAGGTATCCCCCAAAAGCTCATGTTTGAAACAAAGCAAGAAATTTTAGAGATGAAATGATTGGGTTATGAGAACCTAATTCATGCATTAATCCCCTCATGGGGGATTAACCAAGTGCAACTGCAGACAGGTAGGGTGTGGCTGGAAGACATGGGTCATTGGAGGCATGCCTTTGGAGTTTATGTTTTGTCTGTGGTGAGGGGAGCTTTCCTTCTGCTTCCTGGTGCCATGTCTTGAGCTACTTTCCTCCACCACACTCTTCCACCATGATATTCTGCCTCATCTTGGACCCCAAAGAATGGACTTGGCTATTTATGGACTGAGACTTCTGAAACTGTGAGCACCAAATAAACTTTTCATCCTTTAAAATTGGCTGGCACACACCTTGGTGACACATGCCTGTAATCCCAGTGGCTCAGGAGACTGAGGCAGGAGGATAGTGAGTTCAAAGCCAGCCTCAGCAAGGGCAAGGCACTAAGCAACTCAGTGAGACCCTGTCTCTAATTAAAATATAAAATAGGGCTGGGGATGTGGCTTAGTGGCCCAGTGCCCCTGAGTTCAAACCCAGGTCCAAAAAAAAGAAAAAAAATTGTTCTTGTCAGGTCTTTCCAGCAATGAATAAGCTGACTAAAACATGGGCCTATTGTGCTGACCCCCACATGCTTTCTTTTGAATGGGAATTTGCCTGAGATCACTCTGGCCCTGTCTGACTTAAGTCAATAGAATATGATACATTCCTCAGCAAATGATCTCTTACTTGTAAGAGAAATGCATGTACAAGGCTTTCTTCCATGCCAATAAGAAGAATGTAGATTATCCTGAAGAGCAGGCTTTTGTGATCTTTCCACAGATGATACCAGGGATACCATGTGCTATGATTTGGATATAAAGTATCCTCCAAAATATCCTGAGTGCAAGAATATTCAGAGGTAAAATAATTGGATTGTGAGAGCCATAACCTCATCAGTCCATTCTAGTTTCAATGGACTTACCTGGTGGTAACTCTAGTCAGGTGTGGTGTGACTGGAGGAGGTGATTCACTAGGCTGAGCCCTGGAAGGGTTCATCTTCATGACCATATGATTCACAAGCCTTTGGTTTGTGGGAGGTATTAAGAAAAGTTTGGAGACACAGGCTGGAAAAATTTTAGAATGTTGTAAGCAGAGTTTAATCAGCAATTCTTGTGGGAGCTAAGGAGATTGGAATACAGATAAGAATGCATACTGTGCTCAGAAGGTTTAAGATAGAAATGAGGACTCTATTTGGAATTGGATGAGAGACCACTTGTGTTTTATTTTGTCAGAGAACTTGCCTAAAATCTTGTCCATTTCCTTAGACTGTATGTGAGGCTGCATTTAAAGGTCATGGACTAATTAATATGGTGAAGAGAATTTCAAGGCAGCACACCATACAGCCATGGCATGGATGCTGCTGGCAGCTTTTATCCAGGTTGACTATGATAATCAGGAGCAGAAAACAGAGAACTAAAGTATTTTTAAACTTGCAGTTTGACCAGAAAGTTGCATGTAAATCTGGGGCCTTGGAAATCATGCTTGATAAAGAAATTGCAACTCCTAAAGAGGTGCTAAATACTTTGCACAGAAACATGAGGAGAGATACCTTCAGGGTGTCTCAGGAATTGGCAAGACTGTGCACACTGCAGGATTTGGGGTGTAGAGAGAATATTCCTTTGATTGTGTGGACTAATGATTATGTGGTTATGATGGATCACGTGGGTGCACTGCATGCACAGGGAGGTCTAGGAAATTGTTTCACTAAACTCAGCCACACAGGCACTCAGAAGCCACTGTTACTGTGATTTTAGGGGACTCAGCTACCATGAGAGCTGGCAGCAGACTTTGGCATAATCCATATGGTGCTTGTTCTGCAGGAATGCAGGATACTGAAGTTAAGGAGGCACAAAACTTTCCAGAGACTTCAAAGGAAGGTCTAGGAGGCCAGACAGAGTGTAGGGGGTTCAGAATCCCTGCAGGCTGGCCCTGAAAGGGCAACATATGAAGCTGTGAAGGTGATACTGGAATGGAGAACTCAAGAATTAAGAGATGCCAGTAATATGAGCTGTGTGCCAAGATACAAGAGCCAAACTAAAGAGAGTCCATGTGCACTGCAACCAGCAAGGTCAAAGGGTCAGGGCTGCCCAAGCCCTTTAGAAATAACATCTCACAGCCATGTATGAGGAATAATGAGAGTTATGGGACCGCTTGCCCTGCTGGATTTCAATCTTGTTTTGGTCCCATTCCTTCTTTCTATGGCCCTATTCTTTGTTGGAATGAGAGGGCGTACTCTGTGCCACTGTATACTGGATATATGTAACTTGCTTTTGGTTTTGGCAGGGGCTTACAGCTAGGAGTTTGCCTTGAGGTTCAGAGGAGACTTTGGACTTGAACCTTTGGGCAATGATAAAACTGTTAAGAGTATGGAATTCTTGGAGATGGATTAACTTGCTTTGTACATCATTAGATGGATATGAGCTATTGAGGGTCAGGTGTGGAATTTTATGGTTCACATATGAAGTGTTCCTCCAAATCTCCTAGGTTAATGCAGAAATATTCAGAGGTCAAATGATTGGATTGTTGGAACAAAAACCTAATTAATCCATCCCATGTTTTTGAATGGACTGACTGGGTGGTAACTGTAGGCAGGTTGCGCATCATGGCTGGAGGAGGCAAAGTCACTGTGTTATGCCCTGGAAAGCTTTATCTTTCCTGTGTCCCTTCTGCTTTGTCTCTCTCTCTGGTGTGCGCTCTCTCTCTCTTGCTTTCTCTCTCTCTTTCTCTCTCTCTCTCTGCTTTCTGACACTGCCTTGAGCTGAGACGTTTTCCTCCACTGGCCCTTCCACCACGGGCCCACAGCAATGGAGTCTGCCACACATGGGCTGATCCTCTAAAAGTGTGAACCCCAAATAAACTTTTCCTCCTGTAAGTTGTTCTGGTTAGGTATTTTTGTCGCAGTGATGAAAAACTGACTAAAACACTAGTACTCAGAGAGACAAGACAACTAGAAGCAAAGCCCTCAAATGTAAAATCTGTAAAAACAAGTTCCAATTAGAACTGGTTAGCATTGGGCCAAGGTGCCTCAGAATTCCCCTGGATCTTTATCATGTCATTATAATGGTAAAATCTCCCCTCCTTGGGGTATGACTGTGCATAGGGGGACTTGAAAGTGTGATGCAATCCTGCTGTCTGTAAAATGTCAAGAGGTAGACCAGGGAAGGACTCTCTGAAAACTTCCCTGGATCCCCAATAAAGCAGGAGGGCTGGAAGGGTATACTATCCCTCTGCTTTCTGAGAGCCCACTCTTTCCCCTTCTCCCTTGAGAGTGTTCCCTCTTTCCCTTTTTCTATCACTTCTAATAAAATCATGCTTTCTACTCTGAGCAACTCATATGTAAACCTTTTGGCATGGTCACAAAGAGCAGGGCATTAAGGACCTCCATGGTCACTTCAGCTCTACCGATGGCCTTGCTCTAAAACAGTATGATGTCATCATAAAAATAGTAGCTCATTTAACTAGAGTTACAAACCAAAAAGGAGAGTTTAGAACAAATGAAAATTTGAAAAAATCTTAACTCATGTAAGACTTAATTTTCTTGCAAGCAATTAAAAAAAAAACCTAAAATCAGCAGAAATCATAGGAAATTATCTTAATTAAACATAAAATCTTTGTCCTTTAAGCCAGTGATGTTTTTGCTTTACTAAGAGCAGATCAGTCACCACTGGATGTCTTTTCATTCAATTCAGTTGGGACATTATCTATGTGGAGGTAGCATCAGATTCAATAGGTTGAAGTTTCAGTCCCCAAAGTCTAATGCCCACTTCAGATGCCAATTCCAAGTCTGCACTTGTAGAACTTCTGAGGAACACCTATATTTTGGGATTCCCCTCCATCAGTCTGATTAATTTGCCATATTGACTCACAGGACACAGGGAACAGTATAGTTATGTTTAAGGATATTACAAAAGATGCGTATGGAGGAGCGGCATATGGCCAGGCAATGGGAAAGGGCATGGAGCTTCCATACCCTCTTCAGGAACTCATTACTTTCCAGGAAGCTCATATGTTCAGCTTTTTTTTTTCTTGTAAGGAAGGAGGACATTTACTTGTGATGTAATAAGAGGGTCTTTCATCCTGATTTACAGTTTATTCAAACAAGTTTAGAAAAAGTGATGTAACTCATATCCAGATAATCAAGCATTGATTATCTTATTCTGGTATCCATTATGCATAAAGGTAAATGATAGTGTGTCTCTTAGTTGCTTTGGGTATGGGAGAAAAATTAGTCCTTGTGAAAAATGCTATTATAATCAGACAAATTTGAATAATATTTAAGCCAATGAACCATGATAAGTCAAATTTAGGCAATGTGGAAAAAACTACTTATTATCTTTACATACAAAGAAAAATGCATGAACTTCCTATAACAATACAGACATATTATTAAAAAATCATAGTGACTTTAAATTATTCTGTGACTATTAACATCATGAGGTGCTTTTAGAAGTCAGAAATACTATCTAGAAATACTCTGGATAGAAAAGAATTAGTTGCAGATTTTATTCTCAAAACTGATCAATAAAGAGGAAAACAATAGTTAAGCAAAAAAGTACCAAAAACAGGATATCATTCATATATACAGAAGATATGAATAGCATAGATTCATCTTTAGTTGATTCAGTCTTATTTACACATTTAGAATACAAAATACATTTCAATTTGTCAAGAAGCTGACCACATTTAGCACCAGGAAAAGGATCTTGACTTTAGTTTCTGATCATGACCTCAATATCCTGGAATAGGA
>JAJEJO010048848.1:22244-36681 GCA_020662805.1 Glaucomys volans | reverse complement strand
TCTGGTTGGTTGGTTTTTTGTAGTACTGGGAATTGACCTGCAGCAGTCTACCCCAGAACTTCCTTCCCAGTCCTTCCTTCCTCCCTTATTTATTTATTTATTTTTATTAGGAGACAGCGTCTCACTAAGTTCCCTGGCTGGTCTTGAACCTGAGATCCTTCCATCTCAGCCTCCTGAGTAGCTGGAATTCTAGTTGTGGAAAACCAAGCCTGGCTGTTTTATTGTTTGTTTCTTTGTTTTTTAAGATGACTCTGGTGACTTTTTGAAGGAGAATGATGGGGAAACACATTGAACACAAACTCCTCTGTCAGTTTGTTTCCCATGAAAGTGGATCCAACCAACAAAGCTAATATTAAGAATGTGTTACATGCCCATGTATTAAGCTACAAAATTCACATATGCCTTTTCAGTTATTCCTATGTATCCCATATTTCAGATGAGAAATTGAGGCTTGGGGAAAGTTACTTAACGTCACACACAAGTCTTAAGAAAAACAGTCAGGATCCCAATTCTCTCTCTCAAGACCCTAATTGTCTCTGAGTGGTGTTGCACATCATGCCTCCTCCAAATAGGAAGAAACCTGCTGACCAGAGGAGGCCACCTGCCTGTCTCCAGGAACATTAGGTGCCTTGTTTCCACGAAGACATCAGCATGTGACATCAGGATGAATAATCAGGGATCTGAAAGAGCACCAAGGGACTGTGAGCCTGCAGGTCTGTGGTGGGAATCCACAGGTGAATTCACAAGGAATGATGCCTGGGAGGCCAGCCTGGGTGGTCACTGCATGGCTTCTGCAGCTGATTCCCAGGTTTCCCACCAACCTCTCCAGCTGATGCTCTCTGTGCACACTCTCCATTTGTCCCAGAAAGGGTTAAGTAAACTGTGTTCTAGTATTTGTTCTGAAGTTGCTATTTATAATGTTACCCAACTCAACACCCAGTAGCTACTCTGCAATGCCCAAAAGAGAAGTTCTTCAACTTTTCTGCAAGGAAAAACCTTCACTGCAGAACTGGAATTTCCCCTTAGGGATAGGTTTGTAACTAACACAGTGTTTTTTATTGCTTCCTAGGAACTCAGATAAAGTTTCTATAATGAATTCCAAAACTTTTTCTTTAATTTTAAATGAGGTTTCCTTACAAACAATTACATTCCATAGTGGCCATAATTTTTAGCAAATATTTCTATGAATTTTGCCAAGTGCACAGACAAGTATTCCCAGCCAGAGTCCAGATGCAGGACAGACCCAGCTCCCTAGTAAGCTCCTTGGGGCTCTCTAAAGTCAACCATGCCTCAGCCCCATCCTTAGCAACCACTGATTTGTTTCCTAACCCTATAGCTTACCTTGTGCAAGATGCCCTATCATGGAGGGCATTGGTGCATTGCTTTGAGTCTCTCTCTTCACTTAACCTGTTCCATTAAGAGCCCTCTGTGTTGTCCCTGATCTGAAAGCAGAACTCCCTTGGCAGGAATTTAACCCCTAGCCACTAGGGGGAAGAGTCTGGCAGCAGGAGCCCTGCCTGGGCCACCTGGTGGACAGGATCCTCCCGGGGAGCTGTGGGTGGCATTGAGTGACCCTGAAGTGCTACGTCTTCATGCAGCATCAGTGTCTTAATAATTAAATATTCCGCTACAAGCACTGTTGTGATTCCAAATTCTCGGTCCCTGTCTCCACTGCCACTCCCATAGCAAGGACAAGGTATTGAGAAGAAGCAAGAGTTTCTATTATTTGCTAGCAAAGGAGAAACACAGGTTGAGAACAGGGAAGACTTGGTCACTCTGTTCCAGTTCCTCAGCTCAATATTTAAAAAGCAGGAAGACTGCTCCTCAGCAAGGTGGTGATTAAGGGAAATCACTGGAAATCAACCCTGGGCAGCAAATTAATTATGGAATTAATTAATTATGGATCATAATATAGGATATAATAGCATGAGTGCCCCTAGCTCATGACTGAGGGGAGGGGATCACAGGCAGACAGAGGGGGAATCAGGTGAATATAATTGGTTTGGAGCTAGGCACACTGGTGCACACATGTAATCCAGCAGCTCGAGAGGCTGAGACAGAAGGATCACAAGTTCAAGGCCACCTTCAGCAACTTAGCAAGACTCTAAGAAACTTAGAGAGACCCTGTCTCAAAATACAAAAAGGGCTGGGGGTGTGGCTCAGTGGTTGAATGCACCTGGGTTCAATTCCTAGCACAAAATAAATAAAAAAGTAAAACCTGGTTTGGAGAAACCTGTAGAATAGGGAGAGACCCAGAGATGGCAGTGGAAGTGGTTGAGTGGAAACCGATGAGAATCACTGTCTGAGGGCAGAGAGTTTCCCTGAGCCCTGGGAAACATATCTATCTGAGTGGGCTGGACAGCAGTAAGCAGAGGATGGAGGCTGGGAAATCAGGAAGGAAGTTGCCAACCTGGACCAGCTGCAGTCACCTGTCGTTGGGTCCAGAGTGTGCCTAGACCAGTGTGAGTGAAAAGGAGCAGGGAGGACTGTGCCTAGGTGATATAAGCTGGGGACATGAGAAGAGAGAGCCCCTTTGGTGCTGGTGCCCCATTTGAGCATCTGGGAAGGCGCCAGGATCCAGTCAAAAAATGGCATTTGCACTCCATTTCTGGTACTGGGTAACAGGATGGAGGTGGACTCCATGTGCCTGTGAAGCCTGTTGAGATTTAGATTCCTCAGCCTAGTAGTGGAAGCTGCAGGAGGCCCTGACAACTGAATGCCCAACAAAGACTGACCCCTCCCCTAGCAACAAGGAGTGTGAGTCAAATCCCACCCACCAACAGAGTCCCAAGCATCAGCCAGGACAGACCCAGTGCAGGAACTTCCAACAGACTCTGCACCAGCCACTGAGGGCGCACAGCCCTAGACAGGGGTTAACCAGCAGGTGTGTGCTGCACCATCCAGCCACCAGCCTCACCTGTCCTGCTCTGGGAGAGGAGAAGCTGAGTGACTACAACCAGCACTGGCTCCTGACCACAATGGCCGGCAGCTGGGTGAGGCACCAGAGGTGTTGGACTTGGCAGCCCAGCCTTTGACCAAGGGTTACAGGGCCCCAAACTAAATACAGGGAATGAAACTCCATCCTTGATAGCACTTTTGACCACCTCTCTGGAAACCTGCCCTATGTTTCTCCTTGAGAATAATTTCCCAATTATACTTCTACCATTGTGTTTTATTGAGATATTTTATGTTGTTTTCTATTATATATATATATATATATATATATATATATATATATATATTTATTTATTTTATTTTTTCTTTTTACCTTTTTCCATTCTGTGTGCACAGGTTTTGTACGTGTCTGTGTGTGTATGTGTGTGTGTGTGTGTGCATGCACATGCACACACATGCACACTCTCAATGTGTGGATAGGTTAGCATACATATACATACATAATTTTTCTTTCATTTTAATTGCTCTGTTCTTCACTTATGTATTATTCATCCTTAGTTTGACTTTTATGGGGTGAAAATTCAGACAAGTGGTAGGATACAAGAACAACACCAATAAAACAATAGCTTTCCTCTACTCCAACAGTGATTCTGCTAAGGAAGAAATCAGGAAAACCATCCCATTCACAAAAACCTCAAAAAAATAAAATAGGGCTGGGGATATATCCCAGTTGGTAGAGTGCTTGCCTCATAAGTACAAGGCCCTGGGTTCAATCCCCAGCACTGCAAAAAAATTAAAAAATAAAAATAAATAAATAGGTAGGAATAATCTAACCAAGGAGTTAAATGATCTATACAATTAAAATGATAGACTACTGAAGAAAAAAACTGAAGAGGAACTTAGAAAATGGAAAGACTTCCCATTCTCTTGGATAGGCAGAATTAATATTGTCAAAATGGCTATACAATCAAAAGCAATATACAGATTCAATGCAATCCTGATCAAAATGCCAATGACACTCTTCACAGAACTAGAGTAAAGAGTTCTTAAAATTTATTTGGAAGAATAAGAAACCTAGAAGAGCCAAAGTAGGATTGAGCAAGAAGAGTGATGCAGGAAGCTGCACAACACCTCATATCCAGTTATACTACAGAGCTATAGTACCAAAACAGCATGGTGCTGGCACCAAAACAGACATGAAGACCAGTGGAGCAGAAGGGAGGACACAGAGACAGACCCACATACTCACAGCCTCCTGGTACTTGACAAAATAGCCAAAAATGTATTTTGGAGAAAAGACAGCCTTTCTAACAAATGGTGCTGGGAACACTGGATATCCACATGTAGAAGAATGAAACAAGATCCCTATCTCTCACACTGCATGAAGGTCAAATAAATCAAAATGGACCAAAACCTAGAAATTAGACCAGAGCCCTTGCAACAGCTGGAAGGAAACAGGGCCAACACTTGATCTTATTGTCACAGGAACCAACAGTCTTAACCAAAATGCCTCAAGATGAAAAAATAAAGCCAGAAATCAGTAAGTGGGACATCATCAAATATAAAAGGTTCTACACAGCAAAGGAAGTGATTAAGGACATGAAAAGAGTCTAGAGAATGGTAGAAAATCTTTGCCAGTGGCTGCTCTGTCAAAGGACAAATGTCCACAATATATAGAACACAAAACACTTGACACACACAAAAAATAAAAAAAAATAACCTAATTAATAAATGGCCAAAAGAACTAAACAGACTTTTCTCAAAAGAAGAAATACAAATGGTCAACAAATATTTGAAAATGTTCAACAATCTTAGCAAGCAGAGAAATACAAATCAAACTCTGCTAAGATTTTATCTCACTCCAGTCAGAATGGCAGTTATGAATGCAAATAATAATAAATTAATAAATGCTGGAGGGACTAAAAATTAGTGAAACTACCCTAGAAAGCAGCATGAAGACTCTTCAAAAAGTCTAGTGGTGGATTTATCATATGACCCAGCTCTCCTGCTCCTTGATATTTGTCCAAAGGAACTAAAATCAGTATACAATGGTCACTTCAATGTATAAAGCAGTCAGATTCACAGTAGTCAAGTTAAGGAATCAACCTAGATGCCCTTCTATACATAAATTGATTAGGCAAATGTGGCATACATACACAATAGAGTTTTACTCAGCAATAAACAAGAATGAAATTATGCCATTTGCTGGTATATGGATGGAATGAGAGAACATCATGCTAAGTGAAACAAGCCAGACACACAGAGCCAAGGGTCAAATGTTTTCTCTCATGTGTGAAAGCCAGAAAAAAATAAGGGAAATCAGATATCATAAAGATATAGGGAAGGTCCTTCCACCTTTGGGGCAAACAACCCTGAATCATCAAATAGAAACAGAATTGCATATGTGTTGGATAAAATAAGACATGTTTGGGTTGACCTAAAAAATATATATAAGGAACATCAGTGGAGTAGAAGAAGGAGATCAAGAAGGAGGTAAGAGGGACAGGAAAGGGGAGGAAATGCAGAGCATATTTAAGAAAATCACAGTGTGATTTTCCAGCACCACATACAAATAAATAAATAAATGTTCCTCAACAACTGATAAAAATATTTTTTAAAAAAATAAGAAAATAAGCAAAAGAAAGATTGATGGAGCAGAGAAAGGGAAATGGGGAGGAAATGGAAAGGGGAAACAGGGACAGAAATGGAGTAAACCAAATTCCACGCATGTATGATTTTGTCAAAATGAACACAACTATTATGTGCAATTATAATTCACTAATAAAAGAAAAAAGTGTGTGGGGAGGAACCCAGGTGACTGTGATTCTGCCTGAGAGAACACAGGGCTGTAAAAGATGAATGCCAGCATTTTAGTCCAAATCTTATCAAGAAACAGAACAAATTAGTGTCCATTAGGTGTCCTTGAGAGAGCCGGCGATGCTCCTGTTCCCAGGTCTGGAGTTTTCTTCTTCTCATGGGGGTGGCCCACTTCCAGGCAGGGAAGGCCACGACAGCATACCCTGGGACAGGAAAAATTTCAGGCTTGTTCCTGGCTGTTAGGGAAGGGGAGAGAGGGGTGGTGAAGAAAAGGAAAAAGTGTCAGCTTTAAAAAGAGCCATTGTGGTCAAGCAGCTAGGTTTGTGCTCAAAGCACTTCCTGACTGTCCATTTCTACCATTTCTACAGAAAAAATGGGCAGTGACATCTTCCAGTTGCCTCCTGCTGAAACTGGGCAATTAAGAAGACAGAGTGAAAGGTTTCTTCCTGTTCTTGGATTTTACCAGAAGGAATGGATAGCTGATTCAACCTTGGTGGGACCTGGGAGAAACCCACTTGGGGAGAGCAGTTAAGAATTGACTCATTGCTGCACATGCTGATTTAACCTAGTGTCTTCTGCCCCCCAATCCCTGCCCTGAGTTCTTAGGATGGGTTTCCCATGCACTACATTCTACAAACTCAACCAAGGCCTGATTCTGGAGGCCACCTACATCCAGAAAAGAGTAGTTGGCAGCACTGTACCCCTAGGCATTCCTTCGCCACTGTCTTCTTGAAGGTCTGATTCATCTTTTCATTTTCTCTATGGATTGGGGTCTCTGGGATGTGTGTAGCTTCCACTGAACATCCAATGCTTTGCTCACTTTTGGGGACCCTTTTGTCATAAAGATGGTTGGTCATCATTCAGCATCAAGGAGGGGATCCCTATCTTAGATTATTCCATTAATAGTGCTTTGGTTATCTCTGAAGCTTTTTGTTTTCAATTTGTCCTAAAAATGTATTATCAGTCAAACAAATACCTTACACCTTTTTTTTGTGGGGAGGGGATAGAGTATTTGAGTAAAAGTCCTTTGCCACTTATGAAAAGGCTGTAATTCCTACTTGCTGGGTTCCTCTTGCAGAGGGCTCCTTTCAGTCCTCAGATTGTTTTGGGTACATAAGACACAGACCTTAGCCACCCACTAAATAGCCTGCTGGAGGCATGGCCCTTGGAAGCAGGGCTGGATGGACTCTGTGGGACATCCCAACTGCCTCTAGTGAATGCCTTCCTGTAGATGTTTTGTCAAGGGTCAGACCAGGGTTTCGGGTGGGAGGATGAACCCATGAAAATTCTATCTCTTCTTGATCGAACTATCCTAGGACTCTAAATCCATTCTCAGGCCCATTTCTCATCCTCCTAGGTATGAATAGGTTTGTATTGGTCTGCCTTAAGCTGAGCTACTAGGACACCAGAGAAAGGATTTTTGTGGCCCTTGTTGTTGCCCTATTGGTGGCCAGATTTTCCCTGGCCACATAAGTGTCAGTCTTCTGATGGCTGAGACAGATGATTGCCCATAGCCATGTCAATGCCCACATCTCTACAGCATGTTTAATGTCCTGTGCTCAGTGGTGAGGAGTCCTCTTTTTTTTTACCAGATAGTTCCATGGGCATGTACTATCATAAAAGCCTTTTTTAAGTCAGTGTGTTTACCTTCTTTCCTTTGGACAGTCCAGAAGCTTTTGTCCAAGAGATTATCTTGACTCTCTGGGTTGGTGTAGCTGGCAAAGCCTCAGCTTTTAGCAGCTGCTGTTCTATTTCCACAGTGTACCTTCTGCCATTGTCCATGAAGCTGCTCCCATCAGTGAAGAGGGCCCAGCAGGCTCTGTGATTGGCCAATCAGACAAGTCCAACCCACCAGTGTAACCAGTCTCTAAGGCCTCCAGGAGGTCATGTTGTATTGGTCCATTAACAGCTAGCAGCAGGCTTGCAGGGCTCAGGGTGGAAACAGTTTAAAAGCTGACCTTGGGAATGTCTAAGACATGGCTTCATGGCCACTCCTCCTCAAAGCACTCAACCAGCACCACCCTATGTTCTATAGGCCCAAGGCTTGGTGGGGAACCACAGCAAAGGGTTGTTCTAAGATTGTTTTCAGCCTCTTGTGGCAAATCACAGGTGGCACTGTTACCCCCACGGGAAGGAGGACTCATGCTTTTGTGCTGTGGTCCAGCCACTTTAACACATGGGCTACTCTTTCAACCACCCAACAATGAGGACAAAAAGGAAAAGTCTTGTTGATTTGCTAGCAAAGGAGAAACACAGGGACTCCTGTTCCAGAGGTTGTCCCAGGGCAATACAGAGCTTGTCAAATGGGTGCACAAGGGCTCACATCCAAATCCTATCAGTAGAGAGAGTTAATTAATGTCCACCAGGTATTTTTTAGAGAGCTGTTGCTCCAGTTCCCAGGTCTGGAGATTGTGCAATGGTACTCTTCTGGTCAGGAAAGGACATGACTGACAACCTGGGGCAGGAAACATGTTAGTCTTGTTTACCCTGCTGCTAAGGAGAAGAAGGGAAAGAAGAAGGGGATGGGGACAGTTATTTTAAAATAGCCACCAACCAAGAGCAGCCAGGTTTGCACCCAGAGCATGAAGCATACCTCTTTACATTGCTGGGTACCTCATAAATAACAAGGCAGCCTGTGTCCTGTGTTCCCCAAGTTTCAGGCTAAGATTGATCTGGTGAAAATGGGGAGCTGTTGGACTGGGACTGTGATTCAGTGGTAGAATGCTTGCCTAGCATGCATGAGGAACTGGGTTTGATTCTCAACACCACATACAAATAAATAAAAATAAAGGTTTAAAAATTTAAAATATTTTCTAAGAAATGGGGAGCAGTAAACATCCCTCACTCCAGGGATGACAGACCCTGCCCTGAGGTTTCCATCTGGTCTCCCCAGTGCCTGTGGCTAGAGATCAGCCTCAGCTTGCACAGGGATGACCTGCTGAGCTCGTGGGCTCATGCACAGCACCTACAAACTGAACAGCAACCACTCTCCCTTTCTTTCCAATGTTCTATCCAGGGGAGTGGGTACAAACGTAAGGTATGTATGCCAGGACACACTGACCTGGGACAAAACTTGGTTGATGAAAACAACCATACACAATATGCCACCAGCAGGCAGGATGGGACAGGGCACTCCAGAACAGAGCCTGACAGGTGTCCCTGTCACTCATGTAAAAGGAGAGAGAAACCACAACAAGCAATATGCCAATCTCCCCCTGCAAGGGCAGTAGACCCTGACCTAGTAACAGCTGTTTTCTTTTTCACTCAAGAAAGTCAAGAACTGCCTGCTGCTCTGATGTTCTCCTAGAAGCAGAGGAGTGCTGCAGGTCCCCAGTGTTTAGGGCACATGAGTTTGCACATGGCTGGGAAGGACTTAGCTCCTGCCAGCATGCCCTTCTTCAGGAATGAGTGGAGACATACATGAAGAAGCACAGAAACACCTCTGTCTTCAGCATCCTGCCTCCATCTTTCCTTCCAATGGACCAGTCCAGTGTCTTAGGGATCCAGGACTCATATCTGCTCATGCTGCTCTAGCTGGAAGAATGACTACTGATCCAGTTCTAAGCAGCACTGCATGTGGACCCCTCCTTTCCTGGTGGACAGCTGAGGCCCAGCCAAAATGAGACGCACAAGCCCAGGTAGAGCCAAACTGAAGGAAAAGAGATTGCCTACTGTGGAATCCACCATGACTGGGGAAGTGGAAATAAAATACTGAACCAGACTTCAAGGTGGACATCAGACAGGAATACTCCAGATCCAAATAGGGAAGACACCTGGCAGAGAAGACTCTCATGGTGTTTTTGACACACTGGTGATTTCCTGAGTGCATATGATGTGAGGGGAATCTCTTCAAATAGGCTGGTTATTTATGGCAAGTAAAAACCAAGGTTACACCTGAGCAGCATTGGAAGGTAACTCACCAGCAGTTTTCAGGGGGATTGACAGATGTGCATTTAGTCCTTGCCTGTATCTCTCTCTCTCTCACCCCACCCAGCCCTAGCCCCCAGAATCATAGAATTTATTCTGAGAATCTGACCTGGCTCATCTGATAGAAGCAGGTTCATGAGTTTGCTGGGATTGTTTCCCCAAGAGGTTCTACTCCATCACTCCTGCATAACATCCAAGAGCTGCCCAGGCCCTCGTATTGACACTTGGCCTGTCTTCAGTAAATTGATCTTATCGATGACCATCATGGGCACTTTGTAGAATCGTAGATCCTGGCAGAGGCTCACATGTACTTCTGAGACATCCTTTGTCTCAAATAATGAACCCTACACACATATATTAAGGATTTTAACCACTTCTATGTGATCCATTATATGTATATATATATACATACATATATATGTGTATATATATATTTATATATTTTATATATACATTTATATTAGCATTAGTATTAGTATTATGGTACTGGGGATTGAACCCAAATGTGCTTTACCATTGAGCCACATCCCCCACCCTTTGAATTTTTTGATATGATAGGGCCTTGCTAAGTTGCTGAGGCTGGTTTTGAACCTGAGATCCTCCTGCCTCAACCTAGTTAGCTGCTAGAATTACAGGCATACACCACTGTGCCCGCTGATCCATTTTATATTATAACTCACAAGCACCATTCATAGTAAGCACCACCATGTGTGATCAGGCCAAGCTTTATAACACCACCTGTTGGCCTTGATCACATGAGATCTGCAGGACATGTGCCTTGTATAGTGGGGCCATCTTTTCCACTCCCGTGCTGCAGCCTCACCTGCAGCACTTGTAAAAGGTCACCTCTCTGTAGAATCAGGGACACTCCCCTCTTTTTTTCACTCTCAGTTTTAAAAATTACAGGAAAAGAATTAACTGAGAAAAAAAAAATCATGCATGTTTTTTGAAATTCTATCTATGCATCGCATTGAATGTTATGAACCTACATCATGCACAACCATAGAAATGAAAAATTTGTGCCTCGTTTGTACACAATGAATCAAAATGCAATCTGTAAAAATGAAAATAGATTAATTCATTAAAAGAAAATATTTTCTCTGAACCAAAAAATGAAAGAAAACATTAAGAAAACTTTCCTACAGTCTCAGGTTTCACTCCTTTATTGTACCAGAAATTGAACCCAAGAGTGCTTAACCACAGAGACACATCCCCAGCACTTTTTAAGTTTTTATTAGAGACAGGGTCTCGCTGAGTTGCTTAGCGCCAGTCCTTTCTGCAGATGCACTGGTTCATCACCAGGATTCCATGAAGGTATTCAGGATACTTCCTTCACCATCCAAAGACTTAGCTCCCTGTATTTCCCAGAGCACTAACTGGCTGAATCTGGTTCTTAGCTTGGGAACCACCACACTCTGCCCTCTTCCTGTCATTGATCTCATTTCTCAAAACTCATCAGCATGAAAGGTCTGACTAGTGCCTCTACAACTGATATTATGAAAATACAAAAATTTAAGTAAAAAGAAGTTTCTTCCTCCAAACAAAGAGGATGGCCCTGGAAGTAAAGCCTGGATCAGGATAAGCCTAAGAGGCTGGATCAGTCAAGACCTCTGAGTATCAGTTTTCTCCAAGGTCAGATGAAGACCAAGAAGCTGTGACCTAAGAAACTGCCCTGGGTTGTGACAAGGGAGAAGGTGGGATCATAGAAATGGACAAGGCATTGTCCATTCTTAATGCAGCAAAACCTGGGTCCCTGAGCTCAGAAGGTTCCACACAGCACAGGGAGCACCCCAGAGAGGGAGAGCCAGGTTGTGCACAGAGGCACCATGACATCTGAGATGGCAGTGGGGTCCCTTTCAGGTAACAGGAACCCACAGTATGCTTGAATGAAAACCTTACCACTCTACCACTGGTAGCTTATTATAAAACTGACTTTTTTGTACACACACACACAGACACACACACACACACACACACACACACACACATTCACACACACTATTGGTTCTCTTCCTCTACAGTACCAGTCTAACACAAAAGGGGGCACAGTCCTGTACAAAAACCTCCCTGCCTCCATGTGGCAGACCCAGGTTGCTGCACCTGCAGAGCCATTTTGTTCTGGGAATGCTGACTTAACTCTGGGATGACATGCAAGACAGGAAGTAGCATTTGAGAGTAGACATCTCCTACCCTGTGGTGGGCTGTCAGTGCATGGTCTTTATGTAAAATCAATCATATGCAGAGAATCTCAGATTCATGATGGAGAGCCAAGCAGAAGCATCACACATGGCAGGAGCATCCAATCCCAAATCTACTGGCATAGGTTGTTGAACGTGGATGTTGGAAACAATTAGAAAAAAGTCAATAGTCCAAGTAAGAGAGTTTGAGGACTTGCACTATGTCAGAGAAGGAATGAGAAGATTGATGAAAGTGGTATTGTGTTGCTCAACTCAGAGAATCTAGTGAAAATTTTTCATGAGATAGAAGGAGATCATAGATTTCAGGTGTCTCTGTGTCTCTGGTTTCATCAGAGAAACTACCTGAGCCTCCCATAGGAGTACAGGATGTGGGAAAGAGGCCTGGACAGACTCACCTCACTGGTGGAGCTTGTGCGTGGACCTGGGAATGGAACCTCTACAATCTCAGCATCCTCTCTCTTGTTATATGCTTTTCACCTGGGGGTAGTTTGTTGAGTGGGGGATAGAAATTATGAATGTAATAAATAGAACATAGGAGAGTGAATGATCCTTGAACAGGATCAGGTGCAGATGAGAAGAGACAGAGAAGAAAAGCCACCAGATTTTCCATGAGACTGTGAAGATGGTGTGTGTCTGGGAGCCTGTGGACAGCAAGTCACCTGTATGCAGAGGAGCCTGGCCACAGAGAGCATCAGTTTGGAACCATCACGGCAGGGGCAATGACCAAGTTTGTTTCTAAGTAAGATTCAGTGACATGGTTAAGGGGTGAAGAAGAAAGAATAGTTCCAGAAATAAGCATGAATGTAGCCAGTTGTGGTGGTGCACACCTGTAACCCCAGTGGCTTGGGAGACTGTGACCAAGGATTTTGAGTTCAAAACCACCCTCTGGAAAAGTGAGGCACTATGCAACTCAGTGAGACTCTGTCTCTAAATTGAATACAAAATATGGTTGGGGATATGGCTCAGTGGTCAAATGACCCTGAGTTGATTCCTAGTACACACATACACACATACACACTCACACTCACAGAGGCAAGGAAGTGTCTGATGGAGAATCCAATGCCATGGGTTCATTGAGTCCTGTAAAATTTCATGTCTTGGAAACTTAATCCCTGTACAGAATATGGAGTTGGTCAGGTTTCTTCAGCTGGGTGTCCCAGAAGCAATGACTAAGAGGGCTTATGTAAGTCAGAAGTCACAGGACTTGCAAAGTCTTGTATAATCTATGATGTCATATTGAGCACAAGCACAAACGTATCTTATGTAACCCATGACATCATGTTTGGCCAGCTGCTGACACTGTTGTATCCCATACAAACTGCTCTGGACTTTCCTCTGTGCAGATTGCCTACTGTTGAAATAAAGGCATGTCAGATCTCCCTTCTGCTCTGTGCATCTTCATTGGGCTATCCAAATCTTGAGTTAACCTGCCTGGAATCCAATGGTGCATTACAATACCCAGGCAGCATTTGATGGTTGACTCTTGGAGAAGTAAATAGGACTGGAGGAGGTCAGGAGGCCAGGACACCATGATGGCATTGGTGGCTTTATGTTTAGAGAAAGAAAGCAGCTGGAACACTTGCTGTGTCTCCCATTTGTTGCCTCCACCATATGAAGAAGTCCCCTCTGCCAAGAGGACGTGCAGATGCTGGCACTATGCCCTTGAACAACCAACTTGAAGAAGTATGAAGAGGTAAACTTATTTTCTTTATAAATTGTGTAGTTCCGTGTTTTCCATTATAGCACAGAAGATGGACCAATATGGTGGTGATGACAGAGATGGGTTCAGAGAAACAGATGTGTGAGGACCAACAGAGCAGGGCTGGGTCCTGGGGCCATTCAGTAACACATCAGAGGAGATTATTTTTCTAGAGTGCCTACATCAGGAGAGTTTGAGCCAAGGGCCAGAAGCACCTAGGATTTACTCATCAGTAACTTTGCTTCAGTAGGTTCAGGATAGGACAGGCCAACACTTTGGCCTCTGTCCTCAGTGACTGTTATAAATGAGGCATGGATGCACAGCTACAGACCAGACAGGAAGCATCTACTCTGGGGAGGTTTTGGGAAATGCCAGGTCCTTATGCACAGGTGTCTACATGCTTGAGCACAGTAGGGATCTGCACACCTGCAACTGACGGCTGCAGCTGCTGGGAGGGAATCAGCCTGAACTCTCCACCACTGAGCCTGGGGTACTCCCTGTGCCCAGCCATAGCATGTCACTGAGAAACATGGTAAACTCTTCACTTGTGCCAGAACCAGGTGAGTCAGTTCTTGTAATCAATGTGCATAAGGTTCTGACCAGCTTTGCAGATGATGGTGACTTCTCTGGGACACAGTCTGTGATGCTCAAATCTGAGAAAGTTCAATCTGCTCTCAGGACCTGCCATCATACACCAAGACTAGGCCCCCAGTGTTACACTTCTTTATAAGACACAGAACAGGAACGTTCCTCTCTGTAATGTGAGAGCTAGAGAACTAAATAATGCTGTGACAATTCATTTCCTGTTAGATCTCAGGCTCAGCTTCCCAAGGAGACACAAGGGAGAAACTGCTCATCCTATTTTTCTGATTTGGTTCATTTTCCTCACCTGGAACACAGA
>JAJEJO010048848.1:8728-22144 GCA_020662805.1 Glaucomys volans | reverse complement strand
ATGCAAATCAGCAGGAATGTACTGGCTGGGCACAGCTGCATGGCTGCCTCCTCTCAGTAACTCAGCACAGGTCAAGTGGCTCCAGGTGTCCCAGCTTAGACCAAGTCCTCACAGATTTGCCTAAAGGGAATGTGTTTCCCCAGGGACCACAGCACAGAATCATCCCTCTTTCCTGAGGAGACAGATCTCTTGCTCTCACCATGGTTCAGGATGTCAGAGGAAGCCTTATTGGATTAACACTTCATGTGAGCTGATGCTTTTCTTATGCAAATTTAACATTTTTTCTTATTTTCTGTTAGATATTTTTATTAAGATGTGTCTTGGAGACGTTCTATTTTGGTCTTGTTTATACCAACATCTTTATGATTCCTGTATTTGAATGTCTATCTCATTTCTAAGGTTAATATTATTATGCTATCATTTTGCTGAAAAGATTCTTAATGCCTTTAGTCTATATTCTCTTTTCTCTTTATCTTAAAGACTCTCAAATTTGGTCTCTAGCTGTTGTACAGGAATTCTTGTATACTCTGATCATGGTGTTTTATTTATTTATTTGCCATTACTGCATAGTGAATATTTGAGTTTATTTACCCTGTTATAAAGGTCTGAAGTTCTGTTTTGTATGTAATTTAATCTGTTCCTGATACTTTAAATGAATTTTTAATGAGATTGATTGTGGGGTTTTTGTTTGGTTGTTTGTTTGTCCCCAGCAGCTCTGATTGGTTTCTTATCATCATCTCCATTGTTTGTTGAAATATTCTTTCACCTCCTGTATTTGCTCTTTTAATTCCTTCCTTAAATCCTATTCGTCTCACTGAACAATTTAATAGTAGTTTTTATAGTTTTGCTTTAGAATTTTAACTACTTGCACATCTTTGGTTTCCTTCTTGGGGGGTTGTAAATTTTTTGAAGAGCTTGGTTTTCCTGTTTACTCCTGCTTTAGGAGATTTGGGGATTGTGCTTGTTTTCAAATGAATTTACCTCCTTTGTGCCCATTTCATTTGGCATGTAGTTATCTTTTTTTTCTAGGAATTTATCACTATTTTATCTGCATAAGTAGATGTCCAGATGTGGGAACTAATGTCTCCATCTAGCTGTTAGGTTCTGTTTATTCATTTCTGGTTTTTCAAATGCCCTGTTCTGTTGGAGCTCTCATGGGGCTAATTGAGGGTGGAGTGAGGTTTTCTGTGACTTGGCTGAGACTCATTGTAGCTCAGTGGCAAAAAATTTATAGTGTTCCAATAACTTGCAACAACCCCTCAGAAAAAGAGGGAGCAAGGAATAGGAATAATACCAGCAGCCAATGTACATCCTCAAAATAGACCTCCAGTTGCTACTGTAATAACTCTAATTGTCACCTGAAAAGAAATGGTGTGATCAACACTTAACATTGATTAAAACAATAAATACTGTGAATTAAATCAGATGTTAAACAATATGTGTCAACTATGTTGTCCACTGTGTAGACAACCACAAAAAGTGAATGGGATAGAAATTATATAAACTAAATAATTCTATCATATGGTGAAATTCCTGTTCCTTAAGTGAATAGTAAATAAGATAGAAAGTCAAGAGAAAGTTTGAAATGAATAAAAAGTTATCAAAAGTGGTAGCAGGTGATGTCAATAAAGAAGAAGAAATAAATAATAACTAAAATTCATAAAAGAAAGAGGAAAAAGGAATAGGAAAATATGTCGAAAGGAGAGAGAATAAAGTGGAGAAGGAATAATAAGAGAAACTAAATCAAAGAAATGAATGAACAAAAACATCAAAGTCACATAAACCTTGCCCCACTTAAGTTCAAACAAAACTCAATAAAAATCAGGTGAAGAAAAAGGAAATTAAATGAAATTAGAATTATATAAATATATATTTTCAAGCATATCAATGTAGCAAGAATATGCACATGCACAAACATACATGCATCCACAATCACACAGAATGAAAAAGAGTAAAACATAATAATAATAATAATAATAATAATAATAATAATAATAATAATATAAAGTCTACATCTATATTTTTAAAAAGAGATTCTTATATGGCTGTTTTGGGGTTTGGTAATGTATTTTGTTTTGTTTTGGTTTGACTTGGTTTGGAGGAAAATTCTTAATGAGAAATAGAGGACCTCTTCCTGCTGAGGTGTTCAACAATGTTAGCAGGGAGGCCTCTCCCCGTTAGTGCTGTTGTGCCGTTCCTCACCTTATATTTGGGATCCATAACCTTTGATCAAGGGCTAGGAGTTGTGAATCTGACGTGTGTGTTTATGACATCATGCCAGTCATGGTGGCTTGGAGCCAAACCTGGCTGGCATGGCTCTCAGTTCCTTGTCTAGCAGCACAGCACAGTGTGGACTGGAGAGTGGTCACAGTGGATGAACTGCTCCCAGAGTAGCTCTGAGGCAGAGGTCCAAGTAGGAAGTCACAGCTTCCCATCTGGAATCCTGAGCTGAGGAGCAGGTAGAGAGAACAGCCTCCCTCTAATCCACCACCTTGAGAGCCTCCTTTCAGTTTTTAGTATTATTATTCAATTTACTTGCTTTTGTTCCTTTGGGTTTGGTTCACTGTACTTTTATTAGTATGTTGAAACAAATGTGGGCTATTGATTTAAAATTTTTCTCCTTTCTTTTCTAATACATTCATTGACAGTCCTGTATACATTTTCCTTTATCTCTTTCAAATTTGCCCACAAAGCAAGAGAAAACTTGACTATTCTCTCATATGAGAAAGACCTGGAGAAACATGAAGACCTGGGGAAGGGGTTGAAACATCACATTGAGGGATCTCTTGGTTGTTGTTCACAGCCTGTTGCCAGAAGAAGCTTCCATACTTAATGGTCTTCCCACAGAAAACATTTGAGAGAGATAAAATTGTTTTTAAAAATCTAAATGAAATGAAATCATGCCTTTCAAGACACCCACCAACTGGAAGTCACATGCAATAATCCTGGACATGAGCAGTGTGGACAGACATGCAACTTCCTTTTAGTTCAGGAAATATTTCTAATGTGAAGGGATTATGCAGATATAATTAACATTCCAAGGCAGTTGATTTTTAATGTACCAAAAAGACATTACTGTAGGTGGGCCTCACTTATTTGTGTCAGAATCATTAAGAAAGGAGCCAAGCTTTCACACTTGTGGTAGGATTATTTATACTAGTCTGATCACTGAGAAGTTCATATGGCAGGGAACATTTGGTGGCCTGCAGAACGTTACAGTGGCTTCCAGCCAACAGCCAAGAAAAATCCAGATTCTCAGCCATACAATCCCAAAGAACATAATGCTGCCAATGAACTCAATGTCCTTGGAAGTCTCTTCTTCAAAAAGAGGATGTAACTGAGACAACACCACGATTGCAGTTTATAAGACCCTGAGGAAAAGACCCAGTCTAAGTCTGTCCACTCTTCTCACTTTCAAAAATTGTGAGATCATAAATGTGTGGATTAATGTTCTGGAGTGTTGTGAATCTATAGAAAACTAATACGATGTCAGCCATGGTGGTTCATGCCTGTAATCCTAGCTACACCAGAGACTGAGGCAGGAGAATATCAAGTTTGAGGCCAATCTCAGCAATTTAGTAAGACTTTGTCTCAAAATAAAATTATAAAAAGGCCTGGAATGTAGCCCAGTGGCAAAACATTCCTGGGTTCAATCTCCAGGAAAGAAGAAAGGAAAAAAGGAAGGAAGGAAGGAAGGAAGGAAGGAAGGAAGGAAGGAAGGAAGGAAGGGAGGAAGAAAGAAAAAAGAAAGAAAGAACAAAGTAAGTAAGTGAGGGGGAGGGAGGAGGGAGGGAGGGAGGGAGGGAGGAAGGAAGGAAGGAAGGAAGGAAGGGAGGGAGGGAGGGAAGGAAGGAAGGAAGGAAGGAAGGAAGGAAGGAGGGAAGGAAGGAAGGAAGGAAAAATAATGCAACGACTCATTTTCACATGTGATGAGATAGGATTATAAATTTGGAAAGTACAGAAATGTGCATTTGAATGGAAGCAAATATTGTATAAGGCTATATGGTAGAGTTTTCCCACTCTCTGGGGAAGATGCAAAAGCCCAGTGGCGGTCAAGGTAGGGATGAGGGGTTTGTGGTAACTAAACCTTCATAATAACCATGTGCACACAGACTTCTGGAATCCATTCCACTTGCACTGCCAGAGAAACTAGAAAATAAAAAAATAAGGACCACAGCAAATACTTGGCCACAAGTCTTTATAGAAGACAGCAGAGAAAAACTACATGAACACCAAATAAGGATGAAAGAACAAGTAATAAATCTAGAACACAGGACCAACTCTTGGGATAGGCACAGAGATATCTGAATTGAAGCCAAAATATAACACATGATAAGTCTGAGTTTTCTAAACAACTATAGAAGATACTTTTGTGAGCTTGAGCAAATAGCAGAGTGAAAAACTTAATATTTGGATAGAATATAAGTCTGTATCTGAAAATTTACAACTAATAATTTTGATGAGTCAAAGAAGTTTTATTTGAAATGGCAGAGAGAAGATTCCTTTAATATTAAAATGATTTTCAGGGCACAATACAACTGACCCCAGAAGACTCATTGAGAAATTGTACCTTGATGTCTCCATTTAATGTGGAAATCATTCAATTATAAAATGTAATGGATGAGACAAACAGACACATTTATTTAAGACGTTTTTGTATCAGATTTAGTTATTCTATACATAAAAAATCCGAGAGAGTCAACCAAAATTCTCAAAGAGCTAATAAATAAATTCAGCAAAGTATAAGGATGCAAAGCCGCTACTGATTTTTAGTAGCACTCCTACACACCTAGAGTGAACTCACTGGAAATCAGGAAAACAATTCCATTCATAATGGCTGATAAATAAAATACCCAGGAATTAACCTAGCCTAGGAGGTGAGAGAATTCTACAAATAAAATTAAAAAACACAGAAAAAGAAAATGAAGACAACAGGAGAAGAGAGAATAAGATCCCATGTTCATGGTTTAGGAGAATTAATATTGCTAACATGGCCATGCTATTTACAAATACCATCAGAGTCAATGCAATCAATATTCATCAAAATATACCTAGAATGTGAGCAACCCCAGCCAGGAGCCCAGAGGACCAGCTGCTCGGATCCCCCCAGGTCTGTACACAGACCTACCATGGGAAGCCCCAGCTGTGAACACAGGTCTGCCGAGCCATCAGGCCCACCATCTCCAGCACCAAACACAGGTCTGCACCCCATCCCTGGTCTAGTGACTAGGCTTGCAACCACGCTGTGACCGACCATCTATCAGCACAAGTTGGTCTTTGCCCACAAGCATTGATTATTCCTGACCTGGAGGCAGTGGGACAACAACCTTCTAGGGGTACTGAATTATCAAGGAACTCTCAGGCATCAGACTACTGAAGAATAGGAGGTTTGAACAGTACAGTATAATCTTATAGCAGAACTTTTTAAAATAGTAGTATTATTATGATTATTCCTGTTATACCTATTATATTCCCACCTTTTCTTTTATTAATATTTGTATCACTCTTTCATCCTCTTATATGTTTCCTTAGAGACACGTTCTCTCTTATCTCATTCTAATAACCTATTTCTTTTAATTCTGCTTTCACTATTCCTATCGTGAATACCTCTATAAACTCACTTTTTATTTCATTCATGTTATATTCTACACCCTGCCTCATCCTCTTTTCCACCATTTTAAATTGTAGTCCTTGTTGCAAAACTATTGGATATGCTGTAGATAATAATTTGAACTCATCTCTGTATATTATGAAAGCAAAGTTAATATCTAAATAGGGTTTATATGAACTGAGGACACATATTGTTTATATGGTGTGTGGCTAATATTAATCTCTTCAAGGTGAGGTATTGGAAATCTGCAGGGATACAAAAGGTTTTAAAGGGAAATGACAGTACCACTGATTCCCACTGCTAGAGGGGAAGATACAGGAGCAACATGAGAAAACAAAGGAATAAAGTGTCCCAAACAAACCTAGATGCTTTATCAATAGAACCCAATGACAACATGGTAGAAGGAATGTCAGAAAGGAAGTTCAGAATGTGCATAATTAAAATGACCCAAGAAGTGAATGGTGAGATGACAGAGGAAACGCAGGCAATGAATGATCCCACCAATAAACCACTAAAAGAGCAATTGCAGGAAGCAAAAAAAAAAAATGATTTCAATAAAGAGATAGAGATTCTGAAAAAAAAAAAACAAGTCTTTGAAATGAAGGAAACAATAAACCAAATTTTAAAAACTTAGTAGAAATCATAACCAACAGGCTGAATCACTTGGAAGACAGAACATCAAAAAAGAAGACAAAATATTTAATCTTGAAAACAAAGTCGACCAAACAGAGAAGATGGTAACAAATCATGAACAGAACCTCCTGTAACTATGGGACATCATTAAAAGTTCAAATTTAAGAATTATCAGGGTTGAGGAAGGCACAGAGATATAAACCAATGGAATGAAAAATCAGTTCAATGAAATAATATTAGAAAATGTCCCAAATCTGATGAATGAGATAGAAAATCAAATACAAGAGGTTTATAGGACACCACATGCACAAAATTGCAACAGATCCACACTGAGGAACATTATAATGAAAATCCCTAACATGCAATATAAGGAGAATTTTAAAGGCTATAAGAGAAAAGCATCAGATTACCTATAGGAGGAAACCAATATAGATATCAGCAGGTTTCTCTGCCTAGAACCTAAAAGCAAGAAGGGCCTGGAACAACATATTTCAAGCTCTGAATGAAAATGGATGCCAACCAAGAATCTTATACCCAGCAAAACTTACCTTCAGATTCAATAATGACATAAAATCCTTCCATGATAAACAAATGCTAAAAGAATTCACACACAGAAAGCCTGTACAACAGAATATTTTCATCAAAATATTCTAAGAGGAAGAAATGAAAAGCAACAATGTAAGTCAGCAAAGGGAGTAATTAACCTAAAGCCATAGCCAATTAAAGGAGAAACCAAGTCAAGTTAAAAGTCAAAAATAAGCCAAAATGACAGAGAATACAAGTCATATCTCCATAATAACCCTGAATGTTAATGGCCTAACTCATCAATCAAAAGGCATAGAGTGTCAGATTAAATTAAAAAGAAAGACCCAACAATGTGTTGCCTTCAAGAAACTCGTCTCATAGAAAACAAAATCACAGACTAAAGGTGAAAGGATGGGGAAAAAACATACCATGCACATGGACTCAGTAAAAAAGCAGGGGACTCCATTTTCAATTCAGATAATGTGGACTTCAAGCCAAAGTTAGTCATATGGGATAAAGAAGGTCATTTCATACTGCTTAAGGGAAGAATAAATCAGCAAGACCTAATGATAATAAATATTTTTGCCACAAACAAGAGCGCATCCATGTATGTTAAACAAATTCTTCTCAGTTCCAGGAACCAAATAGACCAAAACATAATAATACTAAGTGACTTTCACACACCTCTCTCACCAATGGACAGATCTTCCCAACAAAAATTGAACAAAGAATCTTTAGATCTTATTAACACAATCTATAATTTAGACTTAATAGACATATATGGAATATTCCATCCATCAATGAGTGAACACACTTTCTTCTCAGCAGCACATGGATCCTTCTCTAAAATAGACCATATGTTATGCCGCAAACCTGCTCTTAGCAAATACAAAAAGATAGAGATACTTCTTGCATTCTATCAGATCATAATGGAATGAAATTAGAAATAAATTATAAAATAAAAAACAGGAACTACTTCAACACCTAGAGATTAAATGATGCACTATTGAATGATGCATTGATAACAGAAGACATTGGGGGAAATAAAAAAATTCATAGAGGTAAAGGAGGACAATGATACAACATATCAAAATCTCTGGGACACTATAAAAGTAAGAGGAAAATTCATTGCATGAAGTGCATTCAATAAAAGAATGAAAAATCAAAAAGTAAATGACCTCACATTACAGCTTAAAGCCCTAGGAAAAAAAAACACCAAAAATATAGAAGACAGGATATAATTAAAATCAGAGCTGAATTCAATGAAATTGAAACAAAAGAATCTATTAAAAAATTGACAAAACAAAAAGTTGGTTCTTTGAAAAAATAACCAACATTGATAAACCCTTAGCCACACTAACAAAGAGAAGAAGAGAAAAACCTCAAAATACTAAAATTCTAGATGAAAAAGGAACTATCATGATGGACACTATTGGAATAGAAAACATAATTAGAAACTATTTTGAAAATCTATACTCTAACAAAATAGAAAATCTTGAAGACATCGACAGATTTCGAGAGACATATGATCCACCCAAACTGAACCTGGAGGACATACACAATTTAAATAGATCAATTTCAAGCAATGAATTAGAAGTCATCACGAACTTACCTACCAAGATAAGTCCAGTGCCAGATGGATTCTCAGCTGAGTTCTACAAGACCTTCAAGAAGAACTCTTTCCAATACTCCTTAAAGTATTCCATGAAAGAGAGGAGGAGGGAACACTTCCAAACTCATTCTATAAAGCTAATATCAGCCGGATTCCAAAACCATACACAGACACATCAAGGAAAGAAAATTTCAGAAAAAATATCCCTAATGAAATTAGATGCCAAAATTCTTATCAAAATCCACCATGACCCACAGCATTATGGCAGGAGATTTAATATTTCCCTGTTGATTTACCATCTGTTTAGTCTGGTAGGTCAGATTCTTCTGTAGTCCACAGGTTTGTAGATCAGCCCTCTGAGTTCATCAAGTTCTCTTCCTTTTCTTCCCCACCATCTTGTCCTTGTTGGACACCAAGAACAACACTTCTGGTATGAGCTTCAGTCATTTGAACTGTGGTTGTCGAATGAGCTGAGATCTCTGGAAAGATACAACCATGACCTCTACCCCACATAATCACTGGATTGGGTCCATTCCATTGTCCTGTTTGTATGTCTTTCCACCAGATCATACCTGTTGATCCTTCTGTTGTATGAGCCATATGTGTCTCAGCTGCAGTGTGACCTTCAGCATCACAGTTCAAAAACTTTAATGCCATAAGAGCATGGCTTCAACAATTTTGTGGGGTTCTATTTCCCCTTTTTTGCTTTGTAATTGGAACTTCAGAGATAAATGAGCTCACTCTACAATGGTCTGGTCTTGAGGATTAAAAGGAATGCCAGTTCAGTGTTCAATATGATATTTATCACAGTATTGTTGAAATGATGAACTCATATAAGTTGGAGCATTATTATTAGTTTTAATTTGGAATGGATGGCCCAGAACTGGAAAAGCAGTCAAACAGTGGGAAATAATTTGATGTAAATTTTTTACTGGCCAGGAAAATTAGTAAAAGTCACCTGAAAGGCATGTAGGGATTGCCAAAGTTGATATTGTTATTAAACTGAAAAGACTCCATAATGAAAGAAGGCTCAGTTTTTGTCTTAAAGAAAACTATGAAATGGAGTTAAAAATTTTGAAGGAGAGGGGATACAAGATGGCGGGCTTGAGGAAGGATGCATTCCTACTTGTTCTGTGGCTTCCTACTTGCTCAGGATCAAGCAGCAGAAATATTGCTCTCAAAGGGATTTTATATTCAAATTACACCTAAGAGGTCCCCAGCCACTGCTCTGGGACCACCACCACTGGGTCAGGCACGGGACTGGCCCTGGGCAGCTACCAGCTGAGAGCATGGGACCCCAGCTGCCTCTTCAGAATCATGATCATGGAGCCAGGCTCCAGCCTGATCCTGGGCAGCCCTAGCTGTGAATGTATACCCGCAAAGTCATCGGGTCCACCATGTCCAGCTCCAAGCACAGGCCTGCACCTTTTCCCTGGGCTAGTCACAGGTCTACACCCATGCTGTTGCTGACCTTCTAGCAACAACAGGTTACCTTTGCCCACAAATATTGATTATTCCTGACCTGGAGGCAGTGGGACAGCACCCTTCTTGGGACACAGCATTACCAAGTACCTGACAGTCATCAAACTACTGAACAAGAGGAGGTTTGAATAGGACAATATAAGTTTACTGCAGAACTTTCTTTCTCTTTTTCTTTTTTCTAAATAGTATTATATTGATTATTCCTAATATACTTATTATATTCCAACTTCTTTTTATTAATATTCTTATCGTTCTATCACCCTCTAATATAGCTGTGTCTTTGGAGACTCATTCTCTTTTCACATGCTAAAAACTTATTTCCTTTAATTCTGCTCTCACTATTCCTGCAATATAGTACCTCTATAGACTCACTTCCTGTCTCATTAATGTTATATTCTAAACCCCTCAGCATCTTCTCTTTCTGCTATTTGAAATTTTGGTCCTTATTGCAAACCTGTTGAATTTTCAGTGGATAATCTGAACTCATTTCCATGTATTATAATGCAGTTAATATCTAAAGAGGTTCTATATGACTTAAGGACACATATTGTTTATATGGGGTACTGCTAATCATAATCTCTTCAAGGAGAGGAATTGGACATCTGTAGGGACACTATAACTCTTTATAGAGAAACTGCAATCCCTCTGGTTCACACTGCTAGAGTGGAAGATACACAAGCAACATGAGATAACACAGGAAGAAAGTATCCCAAACAAACCTAGATGATACATCAAGAGAACCCAATGACAGCATGGTAGAAGGAATGGCAGAAAGGGTGTTCAGAATGTTCATAATTAAAATGATCCAAAAAGAAAATGATGTGATGAGAGAGCAAATGCAGGCTATGAATAATCAGCTAGGAGAGCAATTTCCGGAAGCAAAAAATCATTTCAATAAAGAGATAGAAGTTCTGGGAAAAAAGCAAACAGAAATCCTTGATGGAAACTAGGAAATGAAGGAAAAAATAAACCAAGTTAAAAGCTCAATAGAAAGCATAACTAACAGAATAGATCACTTGGAAGACAGAACCTCAGACAATGAAGACAAAATATTTAGTCTGGAAAACAAAGTCGAGCAAACAGAGAAGATGGTAAGCAATCATGAACAGAAGCTACAAGAAATATGGGACATCATGAAAAGACTAAATTTAAGAGTTGTTTGGACTGAGGAAGGCACAGAGATACAAACCAAAGGAATGAATAATCTGTTCAATGAAATAATATCAGAAAATTTCCCAAATATGACGAATGAGATGGAAAATCAATTACAAGAGGCTTACAGGACACCAAATGCACAGAATTACAACAGATTCACACTAGGGCACATTATAATAAAAATACCTAACATACAAAATAAAGATAGAATTTTAAAGGCTGCGAAAGAAAAACATCAGGTTACATACTGGGGGAAACCAGTAAGGATGTCCGCAGATTTCTCAGCCCAGACCCTAAAAGCAAGAAGGGCCTGAAACAACATACTTCAAGCACTGAAAGAAAATGGATGCCAACCAAGAATCTTATGCCCAGCAAAACTTACCTTCAGATTTGATGATGAAATAAAATCCTTCCATGTTAATCAAAAGCTAAAAGAATTCACAAATAGAAAGCCTGCCCTACAGAACATACTCAGCACAATATTCCAAGAGGAAGAAATGAAAAACAACAATGTCAGTCAACAAGGGGAGGCATTACCCTAAAGAAATAGCCAATCAAAGGAGAAACAAAGTTAAGTAAAAAGCTCAGAAACAGCCAAAATGATGGGAAATACAAGTCATATCTCAATAATAACCCTGAATGTTAATGGCCTAAACTTATCAATCAGAAGACATAGACTGTCAGATTGGATTAAAAAGAAAGACCCAACAATATGTTGCCTTCAGGAGACTCATCTCATAGAAAAGAACATTCACCGACTAAAGGTGAAAGGAAGGGAAAAAAACATACCAAGCACACGGGCTAAGTAAAAATGCAGGGGTCTCCATTCTCATTTCAGATACAGCAGGCATTAAGTCAAATTTGGTCAGAGGGGATAAAGAAGGTCATTTTATACTGCTCAAGGGATGCGTCAATCAGCAAGACATAATGACCATAAATATTTGTGCCCCAAACAATAGTGCATCCATGTATGTTAAACAAATCCTCCTCAATTCCAGGAACCAAATAGACCAAAACGCAATAATGCTAGGTGACTTTAATACAACTTTCTCACTACTGGACAGATCCTCCAAGTAAAACATGAGCAAAAAAAACCATAGATCTCAATAACACAATCAAGAATTTAGATTTGACAGACATATATAGAATATTTCATCCATCAACAAGTGAATACATTTTCTTCTCAGCAGCACATGAATCCTTCTCTAAAATTGACCATATTTTAAGCCACAAAGCTACTATTACCAAATACAAAAAGATAGAGATACTACCTTGCATTCTATCAGATCATAATGGAACGAAATTAGAAATAAATAATAAAACACAAAAACTATGCCAACACTACTCTATCTACTCTTATTAATACTCTATTGAGTGATGCATGGATAACAGAGGACATCAGGGGGAAATTAAAAAATTCATAGAGATAAATGAGAACAATGAAACAATATATAAAAATCTCTGGGACATGAGGAAAGCAGTACTAAGAGGAGAGTTCATTGCATGGAGTGCATTCAATAAAAGAATGAAAAGTCAACAAATAAATGATCTCACATTACAGCTCAAAGCCCTAGAAAAAGAAGAAGAGATTAACACCAAAAGTAGTAGAGGACAGGAAATAATTAAAATCAGAGCTGAAATCAATGAAATTGAAACAAAAGAAACTATTCAAAATTGACAAAACAAGAAGTTGGTTTGTTGAAAAAATAAAGAAAATTGGTAAACCCTTAGCCACACACTAACAAAGAGAAGAGGAGAAAAATCTCAAATTACTAAAATTTGAGGTGAAAAAGGAACTATCATGACAGACACTACTGAAATACAAAACATAATTAGAAATTATGTTGAAAATCTATACTCAACAAAATAGAAAGCTTGAAGACATTGACAGTTTTTTAGAGACATATGATACACCCAAACTGAATCTCGAGGACACACACAATTTAAATAGACAAATTTTAAGCAATGAAATAGAAGAAGTCATGAAGAGCCTACCCAGCAAGAAAAGTCCAGGACCAGATGGATTCTCAGCTGAGTTCTACAAGACCTTTAAAGAAGAACTAATTCCAATACTCTTCAAAGTATTCCATGGAATAGAAGAGGAAGGAACCCTTCCAAACTCATTCTATAAACCTGCCAAAGACACATCAAGGATAGAATAATTCAGACCAATATCTCTAATGAACATAGATGCAATAATTCTTAACAAAATCTTAGCAAATCACATACAAAAACATATCAAAAAGATAGTGCAGCAAGATCAAGTGGGTTTCATCCCAGGGATGCAAGGTTGGTTCAACATCTGGAAATCTATAAATGGAATTCCCCACATCAACAGGCTTAAAGTTAAGAACAACATGATTATTTCAATAGATGCAGAGAAAGCATTTGATAAAAT
>JAJEJO010048845.1:17566-32175 GCA_020662805.1 Glaucomys volans | reverse complement strand
CTGTCCAATAAGGGAATCATTAGACATACATTGCTATGTGGAATGTGGCTAGTGTGATTGAGGAACTGAATTTCCAATTTTTTTTTTATTAATTTAAACAAATACTCACATGTGGCTAGTGACTACCATGTTGAATAGTACAGCTACAAAGTTTCTCAAACTTCATTCACACATCACTTTCAAGATCTTTGTGGCAGGCACTGGGGCACACACATGTAATCCCAGTGGCTTGGGAGGCTGAGGCAGGAGGATTGTGAGTTCAAAGCCAGCCTCAGCAACTTAGCAAGGCCCTAAGTAACTTTGCAAGACCCTGTCTCTAAAAATATATATAAAAGGGGGCTGAGGATGTGACTCAGCGGTTAAGTACCCCTGGGTTCAAGCCCTAGTACAAAAAAGAAAAGAAACAAAGAAATCTTTGCCAGATCTGTATAGTACAGAGGATTTATGCCTGTTGGCAAGGGTATATGAGTAGCTGAGCTCCCTTGCTAGAACCTCCAAACGAGCTCTTAAGATAGCTGAAGAGACAAGTGAGAGATGGTGGGAACTGTCGGCAGGTGGGGCATGGTCACTAGGGGCTCTGTCTTGTCCCTGACCCCTTCCTTCTTCTCTACCTGTGCTTCCTGGCTGCCATAAGCTGATCAGTTTTCTTCAATTACATTCTTCTGCTATGAGGTTCTGCCTCATCTCAGGCCCAAAGCAAGAGTCAGCCAGCCATGGACTGAAACCTCTAAAAGTGTGAGTCCGAGTAAATCTTTCCTCTTCTAAGCTATTTTTCTCAGGTATTTGTCACAGTGATGAAAAGCTGATTAACACAGTGCTGATGAGAAGAATGATAATAAACAAAAGTGACAGCTAATGTTGAGCTCTCACCACGGGCCCAGCCCTGGGTCAAGGGCTCTGCATGTTCCTCTCTTGGAATCTAGACAAAAGCCTGGTGAAATGCATCCTTTTACCATCTTCCTCACCATGAAAAAACAGGCATAGAAACGCCAAGCAACTAGAAAAATGTGGAGCTGGGATTTGATCCCAGACCATGTGAATCCAGAGCCTAAATCAAGATACCAGGGGCCAAGCTGGGCGTGGTGTGCATGCCTGTAATCCCAGCGGCTCCGGAGGCTGAGGCAGGAAGATTGCAAGTTCAAAGCCAGCCTCAGCATGGGCAAGGTGCTAAGCAACTCAGTGAGACCCTGTCTCTAAATAAAACACAAAATAGGGCTGGGGATGTGGTTCAGTGGCTGAGTGCCCTTGAGTTCAATCCCCGGTTACAAAAAAAAAAAAAAAAAAGATACCATGGGCTGGGGTTGTGGCTCAGTGGTAGAGCACTTGCCTAGCAAGTGTGAGGCACTGAGTTTGATTCTCAGCACTGCATATATGAATGAATGAATGAATGAATGAATGAATGAATGAATAAATAAATAAAATAAAGGTCAATTGACAACTAAAAAACAATTTTTAAAAAGATACCAGTAGTATCGCACAAACTCACACGCGCGCGCACGCGCGCGCACGTTTGCACACACAGAAGGATTGTTAGGTGTCTTATTATTGAATTTGAAAAGTTCTTTGTATTGAATGGCCCTTTGTCAGATGTGTCTTTTTTTAAAAAATACATATATTTAATTCTTGGTGGACACAATGCCTTTATTTTATTTTTATGCGGTGCTGAGGATCAAACCCAGGGCCTCACGCATACTAGGAAAGCACTCTGCCCCTAAGTCACAACCTCAGCCCCTGTCAGATGCGTCTTTTGCAAGTGTTTTTCGCAGTCTAGGACTTGCCTTCTCAGTCTCTTGACATTATCTTTCTCAAATTTTAAATTTTAAATTAGAAGTTTTAAATTTTAACAAAGTCCAGCTTACCAATTATTTCTTTCTAATATTGTGCCTTTGGCTTTATATCTAAAAAGTCATCATTGTACTGAAGTTCATCAACATCTCCTATGGAATCTAAAAGCTTTATAGTTTTGAAGTTTATGTTGTCTATGATCCATTTTGAGTTAGTTTTTGTGTTTATGGTACATATATTCATTTACCTTATATATGTTATATATAATATATATAATACCACACGTGTGTGTGTGAGGTGTGTGGGGGTGTGTGTAGAGAATAAGGTATGTGTCTAGATTCATTTTCTTATGAAGGGTATAAGGTCTGTGTCTAGATCTTTTTTTTCAGTACTGGGGATTGAAACCAGGAGCATTCTACCACTGAGCTATATTCACCAGACTTTTTCATTCTTTTATTTTTGAGACAGAATCTCACTAAATTGCTGAGGCTCACCTCAAACTTGTGACCCTTCTGCCTGGGCCGGGATTATAGGCGTGCTTTGCCCCATCTGGTCCTAGTTCATTTTTTGGCATGTGGATGTCCAGTTTTTCCAGTACCACTGGTTGAACAGACTATTTTTGCTCCATTGCAGTGCCTTTGCTCTTGATACACCATAGCCCCAACTGACAGCCAGGTGCTATGGCCCACACCTGTAATCCCAACAACTTGGGAGGCTGAGACAGGAGGATCCCAAGGTCATGGCCAGCCTCACCAATTTAGCAAGGCCCTAAGCAACTAAGAGAAACCCCATCTCTCAAAATTATAAAAAATAATAATGTATGTTTAATCCCCAGTGCCTTGACTACATGTATGTGCATCTATTTCTGGACTCTCTATTCTATTCCATTGGTCCATTTGTTCTTTTACCAAAGCCATTCTTGTCTAGATTTACAATAAATCTTGAAAGTCAGTCCTCCTGCATTTTCTCCAACATAGACTTGGCTGTTCTAGGTCTTTTGCTTCCCCCATATAAATTTTAGAATCAGTTTGTCGGTATTCACATAATAGCTTGCTGGGATTTTTATTGGGATTGTGTTGAAATTACAGGTCAAATTGAGAATTCACATCTTGACAATATTTAGTGTTCTTGTCTATGAACATGCAATATCTCCTAATTTATTTAGTTCTTCCTTGATATCATCATCAGAGTTTTGTAGTTTTCTTTATATATATCCTATACACATTTTATTAGATTTATACCTAAGTATTTCTTTTTGGAGGGTGTTAAAGTGAATGGTAATGCAGGTTTTAAATTTCATTTTTGCAGTGCTTGGGATCAAACCTGGGGCCTCACAAGCTCTTCCACTGAGCTGCACCCTCAGTCTTAATAATAATGTTTTTCACTTCAAGTTTCAGTTTTTCGTTGCTGGTGTCTGGGCATCACTTGACTTTTCTTTCATTTTGCATTTGTGGTATAGGAGATTGAACCCTGGGTCTCACGCATGGTAGACAAAACACTCTACCACTGAGCTACATCCCCAACCCAACAATTGACCTTTGCATACTAACTTTCTATTCTGAAAATTTGAAATAATTACTTATACGTTCCAGGATCTTTTTTTTTTTTTTTTAATCTAGTTGAGCAAATTCTCCTCTACCCCTCTATTCTTATTTTGCTGAAAGTTTTTCTGTGTGTGTGTGTGTGTGTGTGTGTGTGTGTGTACACTGGGTGCTGAACCCGTGGGGCTCTATTACTGAGCTATTTTGCAAGACTCCCCAACCCCAAACCCTCCCTTTATTTTGAGACATTCTCATTAACTTGCCCAAACTGGCCTCAAATTTACAATCCTCCTGAATAACAGGGATTACAGGCATACGTCACATCTGGTGATTAAAGAGTTTTATTATGAATGATTTTGGGATTTTTGTCAAATGCTCTTTCTGTATCTACTGATAAATTCTTCTTTAGCCTTCAAAACATTTTGTGGTTGTTGTTGCTGAACTCAGGACTTTGCATATGCTAAGCTCATGTTTTACCACTGACCTCTGCCCCCAGCCCCTCTTTTACCTGTTGACATGACAGATTCTATTAACTGATTTTCAGATGTTTAACCAGCCTTACTTTGTCATAGTATTATATAATTTTTATACTGATTTCTAATATTTACTAATATTTTATAGAGGATTTTTGAATCTATGTTCATGAGAGGTACAGGTCTGTAGTTTTCTTGTAACCTCTTTGTGTGGTTCGATTTTAGGATAATACTGGCTTTATAGTATAAGTTAGGAAATATCCCATCTAGTTCTATCTTCTGGAAGAAATTGTATGGAATTAATATATTTTATTTCTTGAATATTTGGCAGAATTCACCAGTGAGCCTATCTGGGCCACATACTTTCTTTTTTTTTTTGGTACTGGGGATTGAACTCAGGGGCACTCAGCCACTGAGCAACGTCCCCAGCCCTATTTTGTATTTTATTTAGAGACAGAGTCTCACTGAGTTGCTTAGGGCCTTTCTAAGTTGCTGAGGCTGGCTTTGAACTCATAATCCTCCTGCCTCAGCCTCCCAAGTGCTGGGATTACAGGCGTGTGCCACCACGCCCGGCTCTACTTATTTTAGATTCAATTTGCTTTTCTTAGCTTCTCTATACATCCAGATTCAGTGAACTGCCTGAAGGTAACCAGTCTCAGACATGCTTATCTCATTATCAACCCTGAAAATTTTCTTGTCCTTTGAGAGAAAAATATAATTTGTTATTCTTTTCAGTAGTGCTATGGTATTTTGTCTTCAAATAAAAGATTATTGTAGTATGTGTTCATAAAAATTCTAAACAGAAATTATAGAACTTATTAGAGTGTGGGAATCAGATCTAAAGTTTAAATTAAAATATATAGCCAGACATGATGGAGCATGCCTGAAATCCCAGCAACTCAGAAGGCTGAGGAAGTAGGATCACAAGTTTGGGGCCAGCCTCAGCAACTTGGCAAGACCTTGTCTCAAAATAAAGAGTAAAAAGGGCTGGAGATGTAGCTCAGTTGTAAGGCACCCCTGGTTCAATACCCAGCACCCAATACACACACACACACACACACACACACACACACACGTATACATATATATATACACACACACATACACATACATATAAATATTTATGTATATATATATATATACATATATTTTTAAATATAGATACACACACATATACACATGGAATGTTTTTTCTTTTTCCTTTTTTTCTTACTCAGTACTGCAAAATTGAACCCAAGGCCTTATGCCTGCTAGGTAAGTACTCTGCCACTGAGCTACATCCCCAAACCTAACAAACTGTGCCAATTTTATAATTTTATAATTGCACAATTATAGATTTTTTTCTTGTTTTCAAATTTCAACTGATGATTATGAAGTGTCAGAAATATATTGAAACATTAACAATGTTTAAAACTAGAAAAGTACAGCTGGGTGCAGCAGTGCACACCTATAATTCCAGCGATTTGGGAGGCTAAGTCAGGAGGATGGTGAGTTCAAAGGCAGCATCAGCAATTTCGGGAGGCTCTGTGCAACTTAGTGAGACCTATCTCTAAATAAAACATAAAAAGGGCTGGGAATGTGACTCAGTGGTGAAGTGCCCCTGGATTATATCCCCAGCACCAAAAAAGTAAAAGGAAAACCAGGGGTGTTTGAAATGATTTTTAAGATTGTTTTTATTTTATATTGCTTTTTTTTTTTTTTTTTTTTTTGGTACTGGGGATTGAATCCAGGGGCACTCCACCACTGAGCCACATCCTCAGCCCCATTTTGTATTTTATTTAGAGACAGGGTCTCACTGAGTTGCTTAGGGCCTCGCTCAGTTGCTGAGGCTGGCTTTGAATTTGCAATCCTCCTGCCTCAGCCTCCAAAGTGCTGGGATTACAGGCGTGCGCCATCGTGCCCGGCATTATATTGCTTTATTTGTCTTTGCAAGTAGTCTTTTTTTAACCTCTTTTAGATTTGATAGACCTTTATTTTTTATTTATAAAGGTCTTTATTTATATGTGGTGCTGAGAATCAAACCCAGTGCCTCACACATGCTAGACAAGTGCTCTACCACTGAGCCACAAAGGCAGCCCACAAATAGTCTTCATGATGAAGGGAAGGGGAGAGGAAGGGGAGAGGAAGGGGAGGGGAAGGGAAGGGGATGGGGAGGGTAGGGGGAAGAGGAGGAAGAGGAAAGCAACATTTTTCTTCCTGGGGCATTCCCTGGTTGGAGGGTGATATTTTTATTTTTTTATTTTTTTTATTTTTTTAGTGGTCAGTGGACCTTTATTTTTTATTTATTTGTATGTGGTGCTGGGGATTGAACCCAGGGCCTCACACATGCTAGGCAAGTGCCCTGCCACTGAGCCCCAGCCCCAGCCCCAGGGTGATATTTTTAATAGGATACAGTACATTTCCTAACTGGATGGGATAATAGAATTTATAACTCACCATGTTCTTTGAAGCTAAGCTTTAAACTTCATGTCTTTTCACAAATAAATTAGTTTACAGACAGAAAGTGGCTACTTGACATTTTGACATCAACTCATTTTGCAAGGCTAAGACAACTAAACATCATGTCAAACAAAATATCCATTTATATTACGTGTCTATCTTTAGTTGGTTATCTCTCAGTTCCCCAGGTATATTACTTTAATCATTCCATGTGTTAATATGTCTGCAACACGTAATTCTTCAGATGGGTGAATACCAAAAGGCTTCCCATGTTGAGAATCAGAAATCTACAAGCACTGGTTGTGGGAGCCAAAACCCATAGATTGACTAAAGGATCGTGATAAAGTGCAATGATTTTATTAAATAGTGGCTAAAGTAACAAATGAATCAGACACTTGGCTAACACATTTTCTATGAAGGAAATGTTGTTAGGTGCAAAATTACCGCCTATGTTGTTTAAAGCAACACTGCATTTACTTAAAGTGCTGGAGGCCTGGGGATGTGGCTCAGTGATAGACTTCTTGCCTAGCTATGTGGGGGGCCCTGGGTTCAACCCCCACTATTGCAAAACTAAATAAGTAAATAAATAAATAAATAAGAACTGTTGACAGGAAGACTATGTATGATTTTAAAACAATATGAATTTTTTTTCTCACTCTTATTTTTTGCAATACTGTATATTGAACTCAGGGGTGTTTTTACCATTGAGCTACATCCCCAATCTTTTTTATTTTAACATATGGCCTTGCTAAGTTGCTGAGGCTGGCCTCCAACTTGCAATCCTCCTGCCTCAGGCTCTAGAGTCACTGGAATTACAATGCCTCAGGGTGCACTGGCTCATTTGAATCTTTCTTTTTTTCTGCTGTGCTGGGGATTGAACCCAGGGCCTTGTGCTTGTGAGGCAAGCACTCTACCCACTGAGTTACATCCCCAGCCCTATATGCAGTTTATTGATGGTGCCATGTCCCTACTGATATTTTTTTTGCCACTGACTCTGTCCATTTGACACAGGGTTTTTTTTTTTTTTAATATTTTTTTAGTTATCAATGGACCTTTATTTTATTTATTTTTATGTGGTGCTGAGAATCGAACCCAGTGCCTCACACATGCCAGGCAAGGGCTCTGCCACTGAGCCACCACCCCAGCCGAGACACAGGGTTATTAATGTCTCCAACCTTAGCCTTGGATTCATCTGTTTCTCCTTGAAGTTCTCTCATTTTTTGCCTCCCAGTTGATGCTCTGTTGTTAGGCACGTACACGTCAAGGGTTGTTCTATCTTCCTGACTCCTTAATCAATGTGTAATGCTGTCTTTATTCTCTTGCTTTGAAGTCTATTCTGTATTAATTTCTGTATAAAAGTGATGTATCTACTTCTGTTTTCTTTTGATTAGTGTTACATGGTTTATCCTTCTCCTGCCTTTTAGTATGTGTGTCTTTATATTTAAAATGGTTTCTCGCCGGGCGTGGTGGCCCACGCCTGTAATCCCAGCGCTTGGGAGGCTGAGGCAGGAGGATCTCGAGTTCAAAGCCAGCCTCAGCAATTTAGCGAGGCCCTAAGCAACTCAGTGAGACCCTGTCTCTAAATAAAATATAAAATAGGGCTGGGGATGTGGCTCAGTGGTGGAGTGCCCCTGGGTTCAATCCCCAGTACCAAAAAAAAAAAGGTTTCTTGAGCTAGGAATATAGGTCAGTGGTAAAGTGCTTATGTGTGAGGCCCTGAGTTCAATCCCCAGTACTGCAAAAATAAATAAATAAATGAAAATAAACAAAATGAGTTTCTTGCAGACAACATATATTTGTGTTTAGTTTTTCTTTTGTCTTTTTTTTTTTTTTTTTTTTTTTTTGTGGTGCTGGGGATTGAACCCAGCCTTGTGCTTGCAAGGAAAGCACTCTACCAACTGAACTGCATCCCCAGCCCCTTGTCTTTCTTTTTTTGTACCAGGGATTGAACCCAGGGGTGCTTAACCACTGAGCAACATCCCTATTTTTTATTTTAAGACAGGCTCTCACTAAGTTGCTTAAGACCTCATTAAATTGCTGAGGCTGTCCTTTAACTTGTGATCCTCCTGTCTCAGCCTCTGGAGTTGCTGGGATTAGAGGCCTGTGCCATCACACCCAGCTGGGTTTTGTTTTTGGATCCATTCTGATAATCTGTCTTTTCATTGGTATGTTTAGACCATTGATATTTAAGATGATTATTTTTATTTTTTATTTATTTATTTTTTTTTGGTACTGGGGATTGAACCCAGGGGCACTCCACCACTGAGCCACATCCCCAGCCCTATTTTGTATTTTATTTAGAGACGGTCTCACTGAGTTGCTTAGGGCCTTGCTAAATTGCTGAGGCTAGCTTTTGAACCTGCGATCCTCCTGCCTCAGCCTCCCAAGCGCTGGGATTATAGGCGTATGCCACCGCGCCCAGTTTAAGATGATTATTGATATAAAGGGATATAGTATTTGTTTCTGTTTCCTATTTGTTGCTTTAGTTTTTTTTTTTGTTTTGTTTTGTTTTGTTTTTGGTACTGGGGATTGAACCCAAGGGCACTCCACCACTGAGCCACATCCCCAGCCCTATTTTGTATTTTATTTGGAGACAGGGTCTCACTGAGTTGCTTAGGGCCTTTCTAAGTTGCTGAGGCTGGCTTTGAACTCGTGATCCTCCTGACTCAGCCTCCCAAGTCGCTTGGATTACAGGCGTGGGACACCGCACCTGGCTGTTAGGTGAGTTTTTGTTCCTATGTTTTTCTTCTTACAAGGTAGTTATTATACTGACAACAAATTCCCTCAATTTTTCCTTATCTGAGAAAATCTTTGCTTCTCCTTCACGTTTCAAGGGTAAGTTTGCAGGGTACAGAATTCTAGGTTGGTGAGCTTTTTCCTCTCAACAATACACACACACACACACACACACACACACATATATATATTTACATATCTATTTTTTGTACCAGGGATTGGGATTGAACCCAGGGGCGCTTAACCACTGAACCACATCTCCAGCCGTTTGTTTTTAAATTTTGAGACAGGTCTTACTAAGTTGCTGAGCCTGGCTTTGACTTTGAGATCTTCCTGCCTCAGTCTCCTGAGCCGCTGGGATTACAGGCATGTGCCACTGTGCCTGGCTCTTTATTTTATTTATTTATTTTTTTGGAGACAGGGTCTTGCTATGTTGCCCACACCAGCCCAAAATGCCAGGGCTCAAGCAATCCTCTTGCCTCAGTCTACCAACTATAGCAGTGTCACCATGCCCTGTTCCCAAAGCTTGAAATATTTTACTCTGCTCTCTCTCTTTTTTTTTTTTTTTTGGTACTGGGGATTGAACCCAGGGGTGCTCCACCACTGAGCCACATCCCCAGCCCTATTTTGTATTTTTTTTTGGAGACAGGGTCTCACTGAGTTGCTTAGGGCCTCGCTAAATTGCTGAGGCTGGCTTTGAACTTGCAATCCTCCTGCCTCAGCCTCCCAAGTGCTGGGATTACAGGCGTGCGCCACCGCGCCTGGCTTCTGCTCTCTTCTTTCTTGCATTGCTTCTGAAGAGAAGTCAGTTATAATTCTAATGTTTGTTCCTCTTTGGGAAAAGAGTTAAAGGTGTTGCCCCCTCCCCAGCTTCTTTCAAGGTTAAATCTTTGATTGTCTGAAGTTCTGTTTGATACACCAAGCTGTCGCTCTTTGTTTTTGTTTGTTTGTTTTTGCATTTATCCTGTTTGGTGTTCCCTGAGCTTCCTGGATCTGTGGTTTGCTATCTGGCATTCATTTGAGAAAATTCTCAGTCGCTGTTTCTTCAAATATTGCTTCTTCCTTTTTTCCCTTCTCCTTCGGGTATTCCCATTATCCATGATATGTTTTTTGTTTTGTTTTGTGTTGTTTTTGGTAGTTGTCCCATAGTTTGTGAATATCTGTTTTGCTTGTTTTGGTCTTTTATCCCCTTTGTGCTCTCAGTTGTAGAAGTTTCTCTTGTCATATTGTCATTTTCACAGCCCAGTTGTGCCAGGGCAGTGGGATAGGATGCTGAGAGACCAAAGAAAAAACCCAGAGTCCATGCATGAGGCTCTATTGAGAAATGCTTATGGAGAAGATCCGGGGGTGATAGACTGACAGATAGTACCTCTGTCCAGCAGGGTGCTTTGGCACTCGGTGTGTCCTCTCCCTCATGGTGTTTTGTGCAGGGGCAGCCAGCTGGATGAGGGACATGTATTTTTTCCACTGTGCCTATCACCACCGGGAGAGGGGTTTTGTATGCTAGGCTGGTGAAGCAGTGACATCATCAGCATTGACTTGCTTAGTTTGCTTGTATGACCAGCATCCCAAGGAGTTACCGTTCCAGTGTGCATGAAGAAAGTAGCTTTCCACAGATAACACTAACTTGTCCCAGATCCCAGGGTGCATGGGGGAAACCAGTATTCTTCAAGATAGTATGTATCTGGATAACTAGTCAACTCTGGTACTCAGTATTCCCTTAACTTGGTGTATTAGCCAACTTTTTTGCTACTGTAACTAAAAGACCCAACCAGAACAATTGTGAAGGAGGAAGCATTTATTTCAGGACCCATGGTTTCAGAGGTTTCAGTCCATAGAAGGTTGGCGCCATTCCTCAGGGCTCAAGGTGAAGCTCAACATCATGGTGGAAAAGCGTGGCAGAGGGAAGCAGCTCACATGGCGATTAGGAAGCAGAGTGCACTAGCTAAATTCAAAATATATATACCAAAGCCACACCCCCAAAGCCCACCTCCTTCAGCCACACCCTACCCTCCTTTAGTGTCCATTCAGTTAATTCCCATCAGGAGATCAATTGACTGATTGGGTTAAGGCTCTCATAACCCAATCATTTTTTTGGAACCAGGGATTGAACTCAGGGACACTTGGCCACTGAACCACATCCCCAGCCCTATTTTGTATTTTATTTAGAGACAGGGTCTCACTGAGTTGCTTAGGGCCTTGCTAAGTTGCTGAGGCTGGCTTTGAACTCGGGATCCTCCTGACTCAGCCTCCCAAGTCGCTTGGATTACAGGCGTGCGCCACCACGCCCGGCTATAACCCAATCATTTTTCTCTAAACCTTCTTGCATTGTCTGACACATGAGCTTTTGGGGGACACCTAGTTTCCAAACCGTAACACTTGGCTAGGTTTTGGGAAACAGAAAGGGGGCGCTTTGGAAAACAGAAAGGGGCATTCAGGAACATGATGTTTTACTCTCCCTGTTTTCCTTAAGGGTGAGATATATATACCTTAAAGTTCAGAGATTCTTTCCACAGCCAAGTCCAGTGTGCTAATACCATGAAAGGTAGTCCTCATTTCTGTAATAGTGTTTTGTTGTTCTGTTTTGTTTTTGCTACTGGGATTGAACCCAAGGGCGTTTTACCACTGAGTTACATCTCCAACCCTTTTTGATATTTAGTTTTTATTTTTATTTTGAGGTGGGGTCTCACTAAATCATTCAGGCCAGCTTCAAACTTGTGGTCGTCCTGCCTCAGTCTCCAGAGTAGCTGGAATTATAGACATGGTTGGCCCTTCCTTTCTTTAGTTCCATGGCAAATAGCATTTGTCATCTCACCAACATGAAACCTAGAATTAAATGCAGAAAAGTAATGTGTCTGTTTGGAAAGGAAGTGCAGGTGCTGGCCCCAGGAAGTAGGGTTCATTGCCATGTTCTGGGAGCTGGAGAGAGGAAGACCCCACCCAGCATGTGAACTTCCTGCCCATTGTCTCATTATACCCCCTTTTCTCCTAAAAATGCTCTTGGTGCCCTGAAACCCGCTAAGGGAGAGATTTTTTATTCTTTTGTGGTGTTGGGAATTGAACCCAGGGCCTCACCCCTGCTAGACCAGTGCTTTACCACGGAGCTACTTCCCCAGCCCTGTTTGCTTTTTTATTTTGAGACAGGGTCTCATTAAATCGCCCAGGTTGGAGCAAAACTTGGGCTACTCTTACCTCAGCTTCTCAAGTAGGTGGAAAAGTGGGATTCCAGGCACATGCCACCACCCCACCCCGGAATAAAACAGAGATTTGCAAAACTTCTTCAGGGCTGAACTTGAATAAAATGGACTCCTGTCCCCAACTTCTCTCTCAAGTTTCTGATTGAGCAGAAGGCAGCACCAAAAGATAAATAAATAAATAAATAAAAATAATAAAATTAAATTAAATAATTAAATAAATATGTATACATATGTATGTATACGTGCATTTTATATTTAGAAAATATATACATATAATTTTTAAAAAATATTTATTTTAGTTGTACATGGACACAATGCCTTTATTTTATTGATTTATTTTTACGTGGTACCTCACACGTGCTAGGCAAGTACTCTACCACTAAGCCACAATCCCAGCCCACATATAAATTAAAAAAAACCTTTTTTTGTGATACTGGAGATTTAATCCGAGGATGTTCTACTACTGAGTTATACACTTTGTCTTTTTTGGGAGGCAGGAGGATCACATGTTTGAGGTCAGCCTGCTCAATTTAGCAAGATGCTGTCTCAAAATTTAAAAAAATATAAAGGACTGCAGATGTAGCTTAGTGGCAAAGCAACTCTGGGTTCAATCCCCAGTACCACAGACACACAAAAATTATTTCACTTAAGATTTCAGCTTTGGTTAATGGATTATTCAGAAATGCATTGTTTCATTTCCAAATATTTGGATTTTTTTCCAACTGTCTTTCTGTTACTTATTTTAAATTTAATTCTCTCATTAGCATAGGTTCTATTTTCTTTTCTTTTTTTTTTTTTTTTGAACCGGGGATTGAACTTAGGGGCACTCGGCTACTGAACCACATCCCCAGCCCTATTGTGTATTTTATTTAGAGACAGAGTCTCACGGAGTTGCTTAGGGCCTCGCTAAGTTGCTGAGGCTGGCTTTGAACTCGTGATCCTCCTGACTCAGCCTCCCAAATCGCTTGGATTACAGGCCTGCGCCACCACGCCCGACTTATATTTTCTATTATTTCAATTCTTTCTAATTTGCTAAGGCCCAGAATGTGGTCTATTTGGGTGAATGATCTGTGTGTAGTTAGGAATGTAGCCGGAGGGCTGGGGTATGTAGCTCAGTTGGTAAAGTGCTTGCCTTGCAAGCACAAGGCCCTGGGTTCAATCCCCAGCACTGCAAAAAAAAAAAAAAGAATGTAGCCGGGCGTGATGGAGCACGCCTATAATCCCAGCGACTCAGGAGGCTGAGGCAGAAGGATCGTGAGTTCAAAGCCAGCCTCAGCAACTTAGTGAGGCCCTAAGCAACTCAGTGAGACCCTGTCTCTAAATAAAATACAAAAATAGGGCTGGGGATGTGGCTCAGTGGCCGAGTGTCCCTGAGGTCAATCCCTGGTTCCAAAAAAAAGAAAAAAAAAGAAAGGATGTATGTGGTTGGGTAGAGTGTCCTACAAATGTAAATTAAGTCAAGTTGGTTGATAGGGTTGTTCAAATATTCTATATCATCAATGATTTTCAGCTCTATTCGTTTTCATTTCATGTATTTGAAGCTTTGTTTAAAAACTGTATATGCTCTGCCAGGTATGGTGGCTCGAACCTATGATCCCAGCAGCTCAAGAGGCCATGGCAGGAGGATAAGAAAGTGCTGAGGATGTAGCTCAGTGGTAGAGAACTTGCTTAGCATGTGGGAGGCCCTGGGTTCAATACCTAGTACCGCCACACGCACCCACACACACACACACACACACTTTATTAAATTATATATGTAAATTAATGGGCGTAGTGGTGAACACCTCTAATCCCAGCAACTTGAAAGACTGAGGCAGGAGTATTGCAAGTTCAAGGCCAGCCCCGGCAACTAAGTGAGATCCTGTCTAAAACAAACAAACAAAAAATCACTGGGAATGTAGCTCAGGGGTAGAGTCCCCTGGGGTTCAATCCCCAGCATGGAAAAATAAATAAATAAATAAATAAATTAATTAATTAATAAACAAACAAACAAATAATAAAGGAGGGCACATTACAGGGGCCTGTCTTTAAAATTAGAAAACTGGGTATTAAAGACAGCTCCTGGAAGGAGCTGCTCTATTACAAAGATATATAAGTTATAAATAACAGAAATGAGAGGACATTGTTACAGGCCCTAAAGCCATTAAAGAGACAAGGAAGGTATACTGCAAACATCAATAGCCTTAAATTTGACAGCTTAGATGAAATTAGCAAATCTCTTGACAAACACAGATTGCCAACCTCATTCCAAAAAAAACAGAGGCTGGCCGTGGCCTTGGCAACTTGGCAAGACCCTGTCACAAACTAAAAAATAGAGCACCCTGGGTTCAATCCTCAGTATTAAAAAGCAAAAACAAAAAACCATACACACACACACACACACACACACACACACACACGCATATGTAAATTAGTGTTTGTCATCTAAAGGCATGGAG
>JAJEJO010048845.1:0-11579 GCA_020662805.1 Glaucomys volans | reverse complement strand
ACATTGATGAACTTGATCTGTTTTTCACTGATAAGATTATGAGTTACAGTCCTCATGGTTGTCAGAGACTGACTGAAATACTAATTGTTTTGGTGTGCCGGGCGTGGTGGTGCACGCCTGTAATCCAAGCGACTTGGGAGGCTGAGGCAGGAGGATTGCGAGTTCAAAGCCAGCCTCAGCAACTTAGCGAAGCCCTAAGCAACTCAGTGAGACCCTGTCTCTAAATAAAAAAATACAAAATAGGACTGGGGATGTGGCTCAGTGGCCGAGTGTCCCCGAGTTCAATCCCTGGTTCAAAAAAAAAAAAGATGAAAAGAATTGTTTTGGTGCTATTTATGCTTTGCTGTCTTTATTGTTGTCTTAGCATGATCCCTGCCCTATGTGTGCCTGGTCCAGTCACCTGCCTTCTGCACTGTGGACCTCTGGACTGCTCTGATGTTGAATACCCTTAACTGTCCACACTCTACCTGATGGAGAACTACAAGGACTTTGGGTTACTTCCCCCAAAGCCACTCCCTTTCAGCAGGAAGTAGCCTGGAGAGGCCGTCACCCACTTTCCATAGAAATGGAAGCTAGAGATTGACAGCGGGGAAATGTAACAGGGGTTCACTTGATGCTTTGACTATACCCCTTGTCACTTTGAAATTTACATGTTTTTTTCTTTTTCCCAACCCTTTCCCGGACCTTCTCCCTGATCTTCTTTTCCCTAAACTTCTCCTCCCTGATCATCTCCCTAATCTTCTTTTCCCAGATCTTCTCCTTCCAGATCTTGCCTCCCTAATCTCCTTTTCTCTGAATCACCTCTTTAAAAACCTCCTGTTGGGCTGGGGACATAGCTCAGCTGGAAGAGTGTTTGCCTTGCAAGTATAAGGCTCTGGGTTCAATCCCCAGCACTGCCACAAACAAAAAAACCTCTCCTGTTCCCCACAATGGCAGAATCACAGCCTTTGAGACAGGAGTCACCTTGTTTTCTCCAAAGCAATAAACCTTTTTTCCCTTTTCTCAAAAAAAAAATGTTGTTGTGGGGCTTGGGATGTGGCTTGAGAGTGCTTGCCAAGCATGCAAGAGGCCCTGGATTCAAACCCTAGCACTGAAAGTGAGGATGGTGAGAGAGAGAGAGGGAGAGGGAGGGGGGAGAGAGAGAGGGAGAGAGAGAGAGAGAGAGAAGAGAGAAACACTGTCCTTGTGAGGCCTTCAGCAAGTCACATTCCCTCTCTGGGCCTTAGTTTTCTTTAGTGACTTCTCAAAACTGCTGCCCAATTTATTGAATGCAAGGTTAAAGTAAACCTGACTGGTCAAAGGGACTTGGGGGCCAGGCACGGTGGTACACGCCTGTAATCCCAGCGAATTCAGAGGCTGAGGCAGGAGGACCTCAAGTTCAAAGCTAACCTCAGCAATGGCGAGGTGCTAAGTAACTTAGTGAGACCCTGTCTCTAAATAAAATAGAAAATAGGGCTGGGGGTATGGCTCAGTGGTTGAGTGCCCCAAAATTCAATCCCTGGTACCAAAAAAAAAAAAAAAAGGGACTTTGGGATCAACGAGGGGCAAGGGGTAAGGTCCTTCCCAATCCCCCTTCCCATCCCTGGGTCTGCTTATGGCAGAGAGGAAGGCTGCCTAGAGTGTAAATTCACCTCCTCTTACTTTCCTGCTCACTCTCAGGGTGCAGGCCCTCTTCATGCTCAGGCTACCCCAGCCTGGCTCTCCTTGCCCCTCACCAAGCCTGCCATGTCTGCCTGGTCCAGTCAAGACTCCCTGGGCTCTCGATTCTGGGAAAGGAATTCAGGCAAGGCAGCTGCTCCAACACAGACACGTTTATTGGCAAAACCTATTCCCAAGCATCGCGGAGGGAAGGGCACTAGCTCCTTGGTGATGGTCAAGGGGCAGGGGAAAGGAAGAGGTGGTACATCCTGGGGTAGCCATCCCAGCAGCCCCAGCCCCACCCCCTGGCTGGGCGCTCCGCAGGGCTTTACTTCCATTGTCTAATCCTTGAACACCCCTACAAGGTAGGTACCATAATGTCCCCTTTCTACACATGAGGAAACTGAACAGCAAGGTGGTGCGTGGCGGGGTGCTGGCTTTCAGGGATGCCCTGAGAGCCGCTGTTGGGAGCCTCCAGCAGCCCCTGTCACGCAGATTCTCCATTTCTCCCATTTCTCACCACTTTTGGTTCTTTCAACTCTTTTTATATTTTTGTTTTATAAAAAAATAGATTTTGCCTATGTTCCAGAAAAGCCACTGTCTCCTACCCCATGTGATCAAATCTGGGTTCTCCCCAGGATGGGGTAAGGGAAAGTGGGTCTCAGTGAGGGGCATAGGTGCATTATGAAGCCAAAATACAACAAAAGCTCTTAGAAAATGTACAGTTAATAAATTACAAACCTCCCTCCCCTCCCTGACTGCCATGCCCTCCCCACCTCCCCACCTCCCCACCTCCCCACCTCCCCACCTCCCCACCCCCATTCAAATCTAGAATAGACTATTATTGTTCCCCCACTCCCAACCCAGGGCAGGGTCTTGTCTCAGGCCCTGCTATGTCCACAGGGTCCAGGCCCTCAGTAAACGCGTGTGGAGTGAATGAAGGAACACCTGGCGGGAGGGAGGGAGTACCCAGGAGTCCGCAGCCCAGGCCTTCCCTGGAGTTCACCTGTATCCTCCCCAGGACACCTCTCTGGCCCCAGAGAAGAGGGTCTTAGGGTGGGACTGGGGCAGGGAGGGGAAGGGATAAGTCAGACTATAACATGGGTACTATTAGGAATGTACCTTTTTTTTTTTTTTTTGCGGTGCTGGGGATTGAACCCAGGGCCTTGTGCTTGACAGGCAAGCACTCTACCAACTGAGCTATATCCCCAGCCCCTATGAATATGCCCTTTTTACATAAGAGGAAGCAGAGGCTGGAGAGGTCAAGGGACCTGTCCAAGGTCACACAGCCACTCGCAACCTCCAGTCTTTGTTACTGCCCACATGTGTGCTATGAAGAGGGGGGCTCAGACCTAAATCTTTCAGCATGTGGGGACCCCCATGTGGCAGCAGAAGAGACTGTTGGCCAATTCCCCTGATGTGGGCCTCCTGGCCATCTCCAGCCAGAAAGCCAGTGCGGCTTTTGTGGATGGATTCCTAGGTACCGTCTCCCTCCCCACCCACAGCCTTGGTCCATGAGATGCCTGCGAACTTCTGCTTTCCCTGAGAGGGCGGAGGAGTGCAGTGGTTGGGAGGGGGTCTGGGCGGGGGCCTGCCCCTCACACAGGCATGGGGACCTCATCATATTCATCTCGACCTTCCTCTTCGTCAAAGGTGGGCTTGGCATCATCAGCATCCAGCTGAAGGGGGAAGGAAGAGAGAGGGTGAGAGGCCCCAGGTGCAAGTGTTCAAAGGCCCCTCTGCAACTTGGAAAGGGTTTGGCTGTGTTTGAAACTTGGACAAGTTCTGTGCTGATCCCCCTGCCTGCGTCTCTAGGGTTGTCTAGATGAGTGGCTCTCAAAGGGCAAGGAGCCCTGGGGATCTGGTACTCTAGCTGGGAAGGACCCTCAGAGGGTGAACAGAAGACCTCTTCCCCACGGCAGCCCCACAGTGACCTCTGTCACATCGTGAAAGAATTCTATTAGGGAAACTCTGTCCCAGATGATTTGGAAGACTTAAGGACTATGCTCAGGGGCTGAGATGGTTCATGGGGCACACAGCCCATGTCCCTCTTAACATTTTCACCAGCCGGGTCCGTATTTCTCCCGCCACAGGTGAGGCACAGAGAAACGAGGCCACTTTCTCCAGATCATACTAGGACACAGTCGACCGGATTTGGACATTGTTCCTAGGCCCAGACCTTCCACATCAGGCTTTCCTGCCTCCCCTAGCTTCAAGACTCACTCCTCAGTTTCCCAGGCCTTTTACTGTCCCTTCCCTGTCCCCAGTCTGGAGTCCTGCCCCCAGCCTCTGGCCTCCCAGGATGCACTTGTCTGTGACCTCCCTCCAGTCCAAGGTCCAGGCCACCACTCACACACTGGAGCTCCAGGTTGCTGAAGATGAGGGGCAGCACGAAGCGCCGCAGGGGCACAGTGAGGATGAGGACGAAGGGCAGGGCCAGCGAGGCCGGCGTGGACTTCACCACCCACAGCAACGCCAGACAGATGATCTGGATGCCAGTGAAGATGTGCATGCGCCACGTCCTCACCTGCAGGGGGCCGGGGGTCAGTGCCTGCCCTGCTCCAGTACCCCCACCCACCCCAGGCTGGGCAGCCAACAGGGCCCTGTACCCGCTTGACGAAGGGCACATCCGGGTGGTACTTGGGAGGCTTGCATAGAAGCAAGATGCGATCAAAGAGCTGGATGCCACTGAGGGATGTGACCCCCATGTAGAGGAAGATGCCAAACAGCACAGCCAGGGGGATGCGGGACAGGATGGGCTCCATGAAGATGGACAGGCCTGTGGGGAGGACCACACACTCTCAGCCATAGGTTACCCAGAGGACCAGCACCCCTATTTGGGGTACCATGTAGGCCTCTTCTATGGGTCCTCTTAATAAGTTATCCCTACTTTTCAAAAGAGGAAACAAGCTCAGAGAGGTAAATGATCTGCCTAAGGCTGCACAGCTAGCAAGGAATCAAACTTCTACTTGCCCATACTCTTAACCTAGTGGGAGTTACCCACATTAAGCTCAGATGGACTAATCTTCTCTAGAATCCAGATGGGGCCCAGGACCCTTGTCTTCTTCCCTCTGCCCCTGGAGCATCACCCCTGTGCTTGTCATAAAGCAACTGAGCTGGAAGAGAACTAAGGGGCATCTAGTGAATTCTTTAATTGTGCAGAGGGGAAACTGAGGCTCAAAGACCAGGAGGAGTACTGAGTCAGCAGCAGGGCAGGCAGGAACACTCAGGTGACTGAGAGCTTCCCCAGGATGGGCTCAGGGTGTGGTCTACAGAAGCCTCAGGGCGTAGCCCCTTCCTCTCCTGCACAGATGTCCAGCCCAGAGTCCCAGCACTGCAGGAATGCCTTGAGGTTTCCCTCCTATGAGTCACTGGTGCTGGGGGAGGTGGGCAGTGGGTGTGTGAGGACCTGGCTGCAGGGTGAGCAGAACAAGAGGGAACTTTGGATCCTCAGGGAAAGGACCGGGAGCAGGGTGGGCGGGGCCAGACGATGGAGGGCGGGGCCTGCCCTCACTCACCCACAAGCACCGAGACCAGTAACCCGCTGATCCTCTGCTCCTTGACCTCCTGGATCTGGGCTGGGGCCCCTGGCGAGCTGGCCTTGCCCATGACGGTCAGGGCGTTGGCATGGGTGACTGAACGTACCGTGGTGGCACTGAGCCAGGGCATCCCAAAAAGGGCGGCCACTCCACCCATGCCCACAACTAGCAGCAGGTCCAGGTGGAAGCCGGAGCCCTTTATCATCTTGCGCTCTGGTTTGCTGACAATCAACCTGAGGGAGGGAGGAGGTCTGCTCAGCCTCTACCTCCTTGGCCCCTTCTTACTTCCCCACGCTCGTGTCTCTCTGCACCCCAGTTTTGCCTCCTTTTCCTGTCTCCGTTTGAGTTCTTCACTCCCTCCCTCTGGTTCATCTTGAGACTCCAGACTCTGAGGGTAGAAATGTCTTCAGAACACCCAAAGGCAGATTTGCTGAAGTTAAAAAAGCTTTGATTTCAGGAGGCTTTGCCTTTGGGCCCTTTCTGAGAGCCAGAACCTAATTTCATAGTTCTCATTAGCATACATTGTTTTTAAAAGGGGCCTCAAAATTTAATAGCTTCCAGAGCCACAAAACCTGGACTGTCCCTCACTCTTACGAGTGGGGTCACCTGCAGGCTCAAAGCCTGCCCCTTTCCCGCCTCTGACCCTCCCAGGCCCAGCTCCCATCCTGGCTCTTACGTGGTGATCTGAGACTCAAGGAATATAAGGATGAAGACCAGCAGAGCAGGCAGGGCAGAGGCAAACATCATCCAGGTGGGGAATTCGGTGTACAAGCCCAGCGGGTGGATGATCCAGCCTCGGGCGGAGGAGTTGGACACCTTGAGGCCATCAGGCACTGAGAGTTTCTGTGGGAAGAGGCAGCTGGTGAGAATGCCAGGGTTGGGGGAAGGAGAGGACAGGATAGCTGGAGTCAAGTCCTGCCTGTCAGGGCGTTGGGTGGGATGCTTGGGAATGTACTTAAATTGAGCACTTACTCTGTACCCAGTCACTGCACTAAGTTGTTCCCTGTTTCCCTACAAGGAAACAGGATCAGAGAGGTTATGTAGCTTGCCCCACATCACAGAGCTATTTGGCCTCAAGAGCTCATTTTTTTTTTTTTTGGAACCAGGGATTGAACTCAGGGGCACTCCACCACTGAGCCACATCCCTAGCCCTATTTTGTTTAGAGACAGGGTCTCACTGAGTTGCTTAGGGCCTCTTTAAGTTGCTGAGGCTGGCTCAGCCTCCCGAGTCACTGGGATTACAGGCGTGTGCCACTGCACCCGGCTAAGAGCTCAGTTTTATACTCAGATCCGCCTGGCTCAAAATAGACCCTTTCTTCCTGCCCTGAACTAAGGAGTAAAGAGGGTGATCTGTTGGGCTAGAGGGGTCCTTTGGGCTGTGGGAAGAGAATGGGGTTCCCAGGGGAGGCAGGGAAGAGTAGAGGTAGTTCTAGTTGGGGAGGGCTGTTCTGGGGAGGGGACAGGAGGGGAAAGAAATGAGAATGGGGCTGTCAGAGGGGAGGAGTTGGAGGAGGGGTCACCTGGGTGTTGACCTCCTCGTCGACAAAGAAATCCACCAGGACCATGAGGAGGATGGAGATGGGAACCCCGAAGTCTCCTATGACCCGACGCAGCTGGAGACAGATGAAGGACCAGTGATCAGCACCCAGTTGCTCCCCACTTCCTGCTTCCCACCTGTCTTCCCTCTTGCCCTGAGTTTATTCAGGGGCCCTTCTGTTCCCAAGGGATCTATCAGCATCTAATGGCCTGTCCTCACCTCAACTATATCTCCTCTCTTTTTCCTCTGGTTCAGCCCACCCTGGCCCCATGGCTTTCCCCCTCCCAAGAACTATCCCTGGTTCCTTGCCTGGGCCTGCAGAGGGGTGATGGGCTTGCCTGCAGAGTGAAACCCTGGCATGGGGGCCAGGGAGGCTTGGAATTGGGGACAGGTAAGAAGGGGAGCTAAGAATAGGGGCTGGGGAGGGCATGAGGGCTTTGGCTTAGGGCAGTGCAGTGTAGGCAAGGACAGGTAGGGAGGGTATGCTGACCTTGCCAGGGAAGTAGGAGCTGTTCTTGAACTTGCGTAGCATCATGGCAAATAAGAAGGTGCCAGCCATGAGCACAAGGGAGAAGAGGGCCGTGTTGGGCAAGGGCTTTTGAGATTTGGACTTTATATTCAGGGGAGGGTCATACTGCTTCTGCAGTGGGTGGTCCTGGAAGATCTGCAAGAGAAAACCAAGGCATCCTGCTCCCTCCCAGCCTTGACTTGGGCTGGAAAGTAGCAACTAAATCTATCCAGCCCTATCATCCATCCATCCATCCATCCATCCATCCATCCATCCATCCATGCGTCATCTATCCACCTTCATTGTCAACTGACTTGGTAGCAGAGGGGCTTCTCCAGCTTGGTTTTCAGGGATGAAGACCAGATTGGGCCGTAGAGGCAGTTAGAGTATGTGGGTGCAGACAAGCATTCCCAGGGCTTGGAGGACACAAGAAGCCAGGAGGGTAAGAACAAGTGATAAAGAGGTTTCTAGAAATGGTATGGGGGCTGGGGGTAGCTCAGTGGCACCATATGCCTAGCACGCATGAAACCCTGGGTTCAATTCCCAGCACTGCAATAAATAAATAAATAAATAAATTAAATAGGCTGAAAAGATCTGGAAACAGAAAGATCCACCAACAAATCGAATCAGAGGGAGACATATAGCATCCACCCTTCCTCCATATAAGGTGCAGATGCAAAGGCAGGCATGGGGGTGACAGGCAGCAAGCCAAGAGCGGAGTGCTCCCCTGGGTTCTTGCGTGCTAGCTAGCGTCACAGGCTGTTTCCCAGGCAGCCTCTAGTCACTGTCCCACTAGTCACATTGTGTGTGGTCATGAACATGGACCTGGGCCCACAGACGGCCTCCGCACACGCCGCCACTCTGCACCGTGGGCAAGACACTGAGTCCCAGGGAGCAGGTGTGTGGTCGCAGAGAGCAGATGAGTGACACAGAGCCACGGGTGTGCTCACACTCACGCACTGTCACAAGGGTATGCACACAGGCGGAAACAGGGCCACACAATGCAGTACAGACAACACACAGAGTCACGTCTCATAGACGGTCATGACACACATCATAGACACACATCTCCCGTGCGTGTGAATAACCACAGAGCCGCACCTTGATCAGCTTGGAGAAGGTCTCATAGATGAAGATGAGGGAGATGAGGAAGGAGAAGATCTCCTGCGTGTAGCGGGAGATGAAGCGCACCAGGAAGCTGCCCTCGAATGCCACCACCAGCACCACCAGCAGGATGAGCCAGAAGCCGATCCAGGCGCGGCCCACGATGTACTCCATGTTCCGGCTCTCACAGAACTGCGGGGCAGTTGGGGGACACCGAGTCAGACAAGCAGGGCTCGGGCACTGTGCATCAGGCAGGTGGGGCCAGGGTCAGGGTCAGAGTGGGACCAGGACAGAGCTACCGAGAAGAAGGCTTCCTCAAACACCAGCAGGGGTCCTGAGAAGCCAACCACAAGCAGGGGCTGAGCCCCCAGGAGTGCGAAGAGAATGCCCTGCACCGCAGTAGAGATGAGCAGTTCCGACACCCCCATCTGGTTCCGGGTCTTTTCTCCTGTAGGGAAAGGTCAAAATAGGGTCAAGGTCGAGAGATTATTTCCCGGGATCAAAAGAGCAGATCACAGCCAGGCTGATGCAGGGGTCCACAGGATCAGATCAGGTCAGAATCAGGGCTGAGGCAGAGGTAAGAGGGTCAGAGAGGACAATAATTGGTACTGACCCAGGAGGCCACCAAAGGTGATGGCAGGTGACAGGGCAGCAAAGTAGATAAAGATGACAGCAGCCAGGACCTGCGGACTGAGTGCATCTGTGATATCACTCAGGTAGAGAGGGTAGCGGCGCCGGATGTCACGCACCAGGCCCCCAAAGAGCCGGCCTGTTCGCTGCAGAGGATCATCTGGGCCACCGGGGACCCCTGGGCCCCCATTCAAGCCTGTGGCAGCGGATAGGAACATGGTTAGAGGGGAGCCAGCGGGAACGGGGTGGCCACAGAGGCTGGGAAGCAGGGGCAGGGAGAAGCTGGAGAGGGTGTCTTATGGGAAGTGGGCAGGCTGTTAGAGGTCTGAGGGCCGTGGGGGCTCAGGAAGCCTTGGCCTGGGCAGGACAGATACCTAGGCTCTTGTAAAAGGTGGGGTCCGACTTGGCAGTGCTCGCCAGGTAGCGTCTCCGGAGCAGCTCCCTCTGCACAGGCACCAGGCTGAGCAAGGCCTGCTCAGACGGGACATCTGTGGGGGGCAGCACCAGGCTGCAATCCAGAAAGCCCTCCAGGGAGTGCACCAGCTCCCTCCGGCTCTGGGCTAGGTAGGCTTCTGTGCGGAACACCTGGGGGCAGCAGAGAGGGTCAGGGTGGCCCAGCCCTGATGAGCGAAAAGACCTAGGAATCTGTCTCCAGGGACCAGAACCTTCTCCTGCAGCTCCCAGTAGGGTCTGCTCTTCCTGGCCCGCCACCCCTACTGCCAGGTAAGGAAGGGCTCTAGGGAAACAAGGACCCTGGGTGGGGAAAGAGGAAGCAACTAAGGCAAACTTGGGGGGCTAGACAGCAGACCTGGCCAGCCCAAGCCTGAATGACCAGGTAGAAGTGGGTCAGAGTGGGTCAGACTAGACCAGACCAGACCAAACCAGGCCAGGCCAGGCCAGAGACAGTCCAGACTCTATACACCTGGACTCCCCTGGCCAGCTGGAATAGATGTGGCTGAATTAGACCCAACAATCCAAACTAGTGAACCTAACAGAACTCAGCTGGGCCAGTTCAGCAAGAGCACAGACTTCAAGCCTTGGCTCGGCTCCCTGGCCCCGCCAGCCCTCACAGGCCCTTCTCACCCTCTCTGACATGAGGGTGGCAGCAGCCCGGCCAAGCTGGATGTAGTCGGTGTAGGAGGGCTTGGGTCCCAGAAGCACAAAGAGGAAGCGCACAGGCACGGAGGGGTCGATGGCCTCCATCTCCACAGCCTCCTGCAGCCGGACGAAGCCCAGCACTGGCTGCTGCAGGAAGTCGGCGCGGCCTGTGGGGGGATGAGTTGGTCAGGCCAGGCTCAGGGGGCCCAAGGCGCCTGTAGCCAGGACAGGAGGCTCAGGGAAAGGCAGGTTGGGCCAGGACAGGAGGCAGAAGCAGCGGGGGAGGGCTGAGGAGCAGGCACCAGCTCTTACCCACGAGCACCAGGGTGGCCTCGGAACCTGGGGGAATCTTTTCCAGAATTCCAGATGGTGAGTGCCCTTCTGTGCCCGCCCCTCCCTGTGGGAAGGGGGATGGTGAGAGGAGTCCTCAAGTGCGTTGGATCCAGAAGACCTGAGCATCCAGCCCCTTCCTCTCCTACCCATTCTCACTTCCAACCATATTCCAGATCCAAGGAACTTTCCAGCTCTCCTTGCACACCCCTGGTGCAGCCTCACCTGCTCACAGAAGAGCTGGGTCTCCAGCGAGGGTTGTTGGGAGAGCAGCGGCTGAGAAGGCTCCCCAGAGCGCATCAGGACCGCAGGCTTCACCCCTCCCAGGGACTCCAGGTCTCGGGCACGGCTATAGGACACACAGGGGCATGGGCTCTGTAAGTTGTTCAGGCTGGGCTATCAACACACTAGAGACTAGGGGTGGTAGGGACCAAAGGTAGACATCAAGGAGAACTCTCCGGCAACCAGAGCGCAGAGACCCTGGGGTGGGAGAAGAGTCAGAACCCTCTCTCAAAGAACACCGTGAATGCAAGTGGGTGGCCTCTGTCTGGAATGTCAGGTCAAGAGAAAGGACAACAAAGGACCTCAAGGGCCTAAATCTGAGTACAGAGACAGGGTCATCCTCGTGAGGTGCCAGAAGTGGGAGCTGTGTTGGAGGAAAAGTGGGGCCCTGCCTGGTGGGGAAGGGGCCACTTGGAGCAGGGGACATGGGGCTGCTGGACAGCAGTCCAGGCCCTGGAAGGCAGAGGCACCTGTGTTTGAGCAGCAGGGTCCGGAGAAGTTCCTCTCTGTCCTCGGGCCGGATCTGCTCCTCATAGATAAAGCTATCGAGCAGCTGGTTGGTCACCCCGGCCAGGGAGGTCTCCTGCAGGTCCAGGAGGACAGTACCTGCAGGCAGTGGGGGATGAGAGGGGGGCTGAACTGTGGCCCCCTGCAACAAGCCTCCCATGCAAGGGTCAAGGGTCACGGAGGGCTCAGTGGGGCTCACTCTTGGCAAAGATTTTCTGCAGCTCCAGGAGGCTCCAGAAGGTGAGGTAAGACAGGTGCGGGCGACCCCAGGCCCCATCCTGCCCCAGGTTTTCCTCCAGTAGCATCCAGTGCGCTGCCTCCATCCATTGCAGCTCCTGGTTCTTCTCGTCCATCACGAGTTCGTGAAGCTCCACATACACCTGTGGACCACAGGCCTGAGTTAGTT
>JAJEJO010048844.1:777408-802482 GCA_020662805.1 Glaucomys volans | reverse complement strand
CCCCCGAGCAGAGCTGTGCTCAGTGCTGACTGGCCATCTACGCACAAGCCTGCTTCTTGAGGAAGCTCTCCTGACTATGAAGTTATACTTTTTAATTTTTTATTTGGAAAACCTTTAAGAATTTTATTTGCTCTAAATAAACATCATTTAACAAATATTTATAGTTTCTCTTACAAGTCTGTCTCTTTGCTGGCAAGGACATACATAGCCCAAAAATACAGACAAAAATCCCTTCCTCCATAGAGAATAAAATCCCTTCCTCCATGGAGAATTGTACTGTGGTGAGACTAATAAACAGATTCTACAGAGGAAATATCAAAACGCAATATTTAAATTAAAAACACAGGTCTTCAAGACATTTCTCGACATACAAATGAAATAATGTTCAACTAATCATCAGGGAAATGTAAATTAAAGCCACAGGGAGATATCACCTCACACCTATCTGGAAAGCTGCTATCAAAAAGACAAAAGAAGCCGGGTGTGGTGCACGCCTGTAATCCAAGAGACTTGGGAGGCTGAGTCAGGAGGATCTCGAGTTCAAAGCCAGCCTCAGCAACTTAGCTAGGCCCTAAGCAACTCAGTGAGACCCTGTCTCTAAATAAAATACAAAATAGGGCTGGGGATGTGGCTCAGTGGCCGAGTGTCCATGAGTTCAATCCCTGGTTCAAAAAAAAAAAAAAAAAAAAAAGATAACAGGTGTTGGCAGTTAGGTCTAGAGAAAAGGGAACCCTGTACAACATTGGTGGGAATATCAATCAGTACAGACATTATGAAAAACAGTCTTATGGTGGGTCCTCAAAAAATTAAAAATAGAACCACCAGTCCCACTTTTGGGTATGTATCTAAAGGAAATGAAACCAGTACCATGAAAAGATATGTTCACTGTAGTACTATTTTATTACAATAGCCAAGAAATGGAAACAAGCTAGGTGTCCATCAATGGATTAATGGATAAAGACAATGTGGTACTTGCATACACACGCAATGAAATACTATTTGACCTTTTGAAAAGAAGAAATTTCTTTCATTTGCAACAACATGGATGAACCTATGGGTCATCATGCTAAGTGAAATAAACCAGACACACAAAATCAAATACCGCAAGATCTCATTTATATGTGGAATCCTAAATGGTCAAACTCACAGACGCAGAGAGCAAAATGGTGGCTTCCAGGGGCTGAGGGATAGGGGATGAGGAGATGCTGATTAGAGCGTACAAAGTCTCAGTTAATATTAGTAAGTTCTGTACATCTATTGTATAGCAAGGTGACTATAGTTAATAATGAATTGTTTACTTGAAAATTGCTCAAAGAGCAGATCTTATGTATTCTTATAACACACAAATGACAAATATGTGAGCTGATAAATGTGTTAATCAGTTGGGTTCTGGTTTTATAATATATACATATGTAAAAGCACCCTTTTCTTCACTGTAAATAAGTATGACTTTCATTTGCCAATTATTTCTCAATAAAATTGGGAAATAAAACACAATGTCTCTATCTCTAAAAATCTAATAAAAATACAAATGATTCTATAAATACAGATGTGGTTATGTTCTATAAAAATCACTGCCAACACTGTGTTAGTGAATATTGAACCCCTGCTCCTAAGGAAATAAAGGGCTGGGATCATGAAAGCTTCAGATCTCAACTGGTCAATACAGAATCTTGCTTTTGTATTTTTCTCTTTAAAGACACCCTATTTAATATACCTCATTGACTCATTAACATTGAAATCAGAGTCAGACAACACTCTAACCCAGGTCTGAACAAAACTGGTCTAACACTGCTTCCTTCTTGTGCTTGGGAATGCTAGACTTCTGCACTGTGCTTGGGGACCATTTTAAACAGCAAAATCACCAAAAAGAACACAAAAATGGCACTAAATAGATGCCAAAACAAGACACCATTTACAGTCGGAGCTAACCAAGAAGGCAGAATGTCATCTTGATCTAATCTTAGCTGGGCATGAACTTGTTGGCTAATTCCAATTTTCCACTACTCTGAGCATTCGAGAACAATCATGAGATTCTATTCCCAGCACCAGGAAAAAAAAAAAAAATCATGAAGGTGCTTCAAATAATTTTGGTGAGTAGGTGAACTTGCAAATATGGAATCTGTGGTAATAAGGATCGACAGCATGTGCATACTTAGAATTTGTACTTTGGGAAATCCACCCTCGTGTCAACTGTATTTTTCTTTAGGTTGTTGGGAGGTATCTGGTCTAGTGCCCTTTGCATATAAGAGGACTTCACTGATGGTCACCTGGTCACCTTTCCCAGTGCTTCTGAATTTTTCAACTTAATTTCTTAGTTCAAGGCTTTGGTCTGTACTGAAGTTTAAATCTCCATAAGACACATGACTTTTTATGCTATCATCAGTCACTCTATCTTTGACATGAATGAATGAAAGTAAGAATTTCTGGGGACAAGCCCAGACTGTGGAAGAGGGAGTTTGGGCTCAACCATGCCCTCTGAGTACTAGCCACTTTCTCTCCACACTGCCCAAGACATCAGATGATACTCCATTTCTTCCTGTCACCTAACCTTCTATATTCATAGCTTCAGTCACCAACTATATCATGAGCTCCAAGCCACCCTATGAACATTTATCTAGTTCAAAATTAGAACATATGGAATGGAACTAATTATAGTCCCTCTAGAACCCATGTATTCTTATTCTTCTCTCCAGATAAAAGTGACCCTCTTCTTCTGTTACTTGGATTAGAAATCTTAGTGTTATTTGTAATACCTTTCTTTCCTCCCATCAGGTCAATAAACACATATAGCTAACTCCTTGTCTACAACATCTGTATCTTCCTACACACCTGTTCCATTTCTCCTACCTTAGCTATAATAATCCTCTGCCTTTAATAATATAATATAATATAATATATAATATAATATAATATAACCCTTGCCCTGCTTTTTTCTCTCTCCCCTCTGATTCATCCTTCACCTTGATGGTACAGTCTTTCAAACGCATGCCGCACAGGTCCAAAAGCCTACTAGGACTCCTCACTGTTTAACATATTAAGGAAGTCTCATTTCCTTTTGTGACAGTCAAGGCCCTCTGCAATGTCAATCAACTAACCTCCCACTCTGCCCTCCCACAAACTCTCAAACAGATTTTATGTTGTCAAATCTAGACTAGATGCTAGAATGACTATTTTTCAAAACCCAAATCAAGACATGGGTTTTGATTAAAGAATAACTGTGAAGATATTTGGATAAGATGTCTTCAATCTGTACAGTATTAGAAAAGTCCGGGTCTTCTGCTTAAATTTCTTCTTTCCAGTTGTTTCCTGTCACTGTCACCATGTTTTGAGGGGTTCTTTTTGTTTTGTTTGGTTTGGTTTTTTCTCCTGCCAGGAAGCATCCTCTGTCTTCCTCACTTTCATTCATCAGCCAATTGATTGTCTACTTGTCTGCCCGGGTCCAAATCAAACCCTCACCCTCTACTGCACAATTGAAATTAATTGCTCTGCTCTCTGTGCTTTAAGACATTTTGTAAATCCTTTACATATTTTTCCTGCACTGAAGCATGTGTCTGTTTCATTCTCCTTCAATTTCCCTGTAGCACCAGTGAGAACAAGCCTTTTGGGGTCGACATCACTCTTAGCACCTCACTTCTTTCTCACAAGGAGTTCCTCCCATGCCAACGCCATTTTACCACGCCATGGCAAACCGCATCCCATGGTGGGAAAGTAACTTGCCCAGATTCATGTGGTAGGTAGTAAACGGTCAACCTGGAATTCGAGCCCCGTCATCTGTGGCATCAGAGGTGCACACACAGAAAGCACTCACCAGACCTTTTCAAAAACTGCACTGAAACAAGTGCACCAAGAGATAAGCGGACTGCTCTGCTCAGAAGTCAGAATTGAGAGTAGAAGTTCTGACATTCTTTTTCCTTAACAAAGAAGATACCAAATAATTGATTAGATTTAAAATATCATCGTGGGTGAAGGACAAGGGAGATGAAGAAAGCAGAGAGTAAAAACAATATTTAAACATTCATAAAAATCATGTTCAAAGTGCACTTCCTCTCTCCTTTATCAGAGGCAGACACTTTCTCACTGTTTGCCCAGCAGTTGCTCAAACATCCCAGCATGCGCTGAGTCACGCACAGAGGCAGCCACACAGCAGCTCCCTGCTGGGGCAGTACAAGACAGCAGACCACTCCTCAGGGTGCAGGCCAGGCCTGTTGGACTCAGTAGCCCTCAACTCCCCGCCATAGCAGTCATTTACCTCCCCACATCATTTACCTACCCCAGTGAGAGATGTCACCTTTTATACACAATGATGTCCAGCTAGCTGATGAAGACCAGATAGAAAAACTTATACAGCTCCTTTGGAAGCATGTAGAAAAACCAATGGTGAAAAGGCAGCAAGCCTTAAATGACCTTGGAAAATGTTCTTTGTCTCCTTTTGGCATAGGACAGGGTCCAGGCTTATCTTATGGGCAGGGACTGCAATGGGGAGTGGTATTATAATTATTACCACAATTAATATTAATGCAAGGATTCCACCTCTATCAACCCATCTTGATGACCTTATAATGGGGTTCATTGCAGGTCTGACTAGTCCAAAGCTTCCAAACAGAATTGCCTCATCAAATGTGGACTTTCTTGATGAGATGCCTCTGGCTCCATCATGTGATCAGCTCTCACGGAGTTGAAAGCAGACTCTGATTCCATTTTAATTTTTGTCTTTTCTCACCCTTAGGGATTTTGGATAACAGAGTTTATTAGCTAGGTTCACTGGCTTGTCTCCCCAAAGCCAGAAACTATACTTCAAATTTAGCCAATGCCTTTCTTTGTGAGCATGCCAAGTTCAGAAGAACAGACAAGCAGGTGCAAACTGCTCAAGTCATCCTTCCTGCAGAAAGCTCTAGAGCAAGCCCTGCCCGGCAGGTGAGTGACGCTCCCAGCAGCATAGTCAGAATATAATCCCTCAACTCTAAAGTCTAAAAAACTCTGAAAAGCAAAGGCTTTTTTGTTTTGTTTTGTTTATAAATCTGTAGCAAGCTTCCTTGATGGTAAAATCTGCCTGAACTGGCATGAAACTATCATATTTATAGTCTTTGCCTCATTTAGAATGAATATTTACACATCATGTTGCAAGAAGTAATATGTTTAATTATAAGGTATTTCCTGCTGAAGTGTGTGTGTGTGTGTGTGTGTGTGTGTATTTATCTGAAATAATCTAAATCTCAAAACACACATAACCCCAAGGATCATCAATAAGGAATTGTAGACACATAATATTAAAAAATTATAAAAATTTCTGCTTAATAACAAATGAAAAGTTTTATTCCATCTTTATGTTCATGAATTCCCATTTCTTTCACTTACTATATTGGAACTTGTTCACCGGCTTAAGAAAAGTTACTTAGTTGTTATGGAACTGGTTCCTGATTGTGAGTTTGTCAATTTCTCTGAGCTTCAGTGTCCCCATCTGTGAAATGGGGATGAAAATCTCAGTCCTGAATTTCCTCCAGTTATGTACGAGACTCGAATACATTCTCACATACTATGCCAATTTAGTGGTATTTATGAAACCACCCACAACTCTGGCTTACAACAATCATTCCTTATCTCTCACGGCACTCAGAATTCACTGGCCTCAACAGAGCAGTCCTCCTTTGGGGTTTCAGCCAGTGGCGACACGAAGTGACAGGCTGGAGACATCTGATGACCCCCTCCACCCGACATGTACACTGGCTTCTTTACTCTTAGCGGGGCAGTAGGAACATCTAGGCACTGCTGGATCAGACTCTTCTTCAGGTCTTTAACCATTGTCAAAATATCAGATATGATTAATACAGCCGAACTATCTGACTGCTTGTTGTCCTTTACAAAAAATTCTTTCTGATTAAAAAAAAAAGACCCACCACATTAGTTCATCTAAGCCCAACTTCATCAACATCAGTTTGTGAATCTTGTCCTCTCAGTCTTCAGCCATACTGGATAAGTGCTGACCTGATAAATGTCTGACTCTATGTCTGCATACACTTAAAATATGGAAGGATTCCTTCTTAGATTGCATTATGGTTAAAATATTCCAGAATAAATGCTTCTGGTCCTTTGATTAATAAATGTCTTTAGTATTACAAAAAGACTTTAAAAGATTCTTTTCCAGTTTGGAAAAAAAAGCAAGACTGAGAGAAGGATTTCATGCCAACGGGCAACTAGCACAGTTGTGTATGGTAATTAACGTTAAGTGGTTTGTATTGGTGGATCAAAGGAGCACCCTAAGCTCAGCAGATAAGATCCTAGTCCCAGGCTGAAACTGGAGTGGGAAGAAACAGCCCAGCAAATCCAGATCTAAAGAATTAGAGAAAAAGACTTAACAGCAAAGGGCAGGGAGTCCAGAAATCCCTAGGGCTTTTGGCTAATGTAGGTTTACCTTCCAGGGGGCGAATACTTTCTTTGTTCTCAGAGTTTTAAAATATGCATGTGTGGAACAAATTTGCATGAGTTAACTATCTTAAAGAGAACTTCAGTAAGGCCTAGAAGCAAATTCAACAATAATAATAATAGTACTTTATGTTTTACTAGCTGCCTGCTATGTTCTGGGTACCTAAATACATGTCATCTTCACACCATTTCTATATGACAGTCTGATAATCATCCTCATGTATTCTGTCTAATTCCTGATATGTTAAAAACAACCCCAAAGCTGAGCAGCTTACAACAATCATTTCTCTTTTTTTTGGAACCAGGCATTGAACTCAGGGGCACTCAGTCACTGAGCCACATCCCCAGTCCTATTTTGCATTTTATTTAGAGGCAGTGTCTCACTGAGTTGCTTAGGGCCTCACTAAGTTGCTGAGACTGGCTTTGAACTTGCAATCCTCCTGCCTCAGCCTCCTGAGTCGCTGGGATTACACACGTAGGCCACCATGCCCAGCTGAAAACAATCGTTTCTTGTCTCATAATTCTGTGAGTTAACAGGGCTCCACCCAGTTCTTCTTGGAGGTTTCAGGAAGTAGCTATTGGAAGTGCCTGGGGCTGGAGATGTCTGATGACCAAACACACCTGACCAATAGTCTAGCTTCTTGACTTCTTCACTGGAGTAGTGGGAGCATCTAGGCACTGGCTTGGTATCTTTTCTCCCCAGGTCTTCTTCACAGGCCAGTGTGGGCTTCCTCCAAGCATGGCAGCCTCAGGGTAGTTAGACTTCTTATATGGCAGCTTCTTTGCCCAGATGAAATGTTCTAGGGAACTAGGTAGAAGCAGCAGAGTTTCTTTTGATCTGGTCTCAGAAGTCATACTGAGTCAATCTCCATCAATTCTATTGGTCAAAAGTGAATTTTACAGGACCAGTCCCCAAGGGAAGGTTCTGAAAGATGTGGCTCATATATGCTTTGGAGGCTAGCATATAAATGAATAAAGGAATGAATCTAGTTCTCTATGATTCCACTATACAATGCTTTATAAATCAAATAAAATTATCTGCAGAAAATGAGTTAAATGGTATTTATCAAGGCCACTGTACAATAAAGGCACAATTATCTGGTCACCATCCTCCAAAACTTCTAGAAGGCTGAAATTTAGAGTGAAAACAACATTGGGCTTGGAGTTAGAAGCTCACAGTTTGACTCCTCACTCTGCAATTCTGGACAACTCTTTTAACCTCTTTGAGACTCAATTTCCTCAAAAGTAAAGTGGAGATTACAACATCTTCCTACGGGATTGATGAATAATAAAATAAAACAGGGTATGTAAGCTTGATATTTTTAGTGATAGTATTATATAAAGGGTGGACTTTTAGTTGTGAAGAAATCATGAACCCATGGAAGGTTATATAGCCATGTAAAAGAAGACAGTGCCTCTTCCTGAGATGTGTACAAATTCAGGCTAATGGGTTCAGTCAAGAATAAGCTAGAAGTGATTCCTGCAGTCAGTGAGACATTGTACCAGATGTCCTGCTAAGCTCCTTCCATCCTGTGATCTCTGACAGTGTGTTTTCCTGAGAAATTCAAATAATCTTTAAGAGTTAAATTTCCTTTCCTTCACATCATGGCAATCAGGGACTAAAGAGGATACCAGAGAACCAGAGGGAAATGTTAAAATTTACTCCTTGATTTTCTTTTCTTTTTTCCCAACCTCAACTTCAAAATGTTTGATGTGGATAGATAGGTGGAGAACAAAATACTATGAAAGTGCAGGGGGAGCTATAGCTGAACCCTAGTTTGAGCTTGAGTTTAACTATGTCTGATGAACTAGGATCAGAGTCCAGTAGCACAATCCTGTAGACAGAGATGGGTGAGGATGGAAAACAGCCCAAATCAAGTCCTGAGCTGAGCTGATTGACCTGGTCTGAACCCCGAGGAGAGGGTACAGCAGCTACAGGTAGAAATTCAAGAACTCAAACTCACAAAAGCTCTTTGTGGTGCTCTGGGGAATAGGCAGTATGGCTTTCAGGACCAAGTGGTAAAGACTTAAAGAAGGATTTGATCACTCTCTTTTTTCTTTCTCTCACCCTACAAGAAATTCAACTCACAATGGATTAAAGACTTAGGCGCTAGAACAGAGACACTGTGACTACTAGAAGAAAAAGTAGGCCCACATCTTTACCATGTAAGCCTAGGATCTGACATCCTTAAGAAGACCCCTAACATGCAAGAAGTTAAATCAAGAATCAATAAATGGGATGGACTCAAACTAAAAAACTTCTTCTCAGCAAAAGAAAGAATCAATAATGTGAAGAGAAAGCCTACAAATTGGGAGAAACCTTTATCTGGGTGGTTTGGGAGAAACCACCCAGATAAAGCACTGATCTCTAGGATATATAAAGAACTCAAAACATTTAACACCAAAAAAAAAAATAACCCAGTCAAAAAATGGGCTAAGGAGCTGAAGAGGAACTTCACAGAAGAAAATATGCGATCGATCAAAAAATATATGAAAAAATGTTCAACATCTCTAGCAATTAGAGAAATGCAAATCAAAACTACTCTAAGATTTCATCTCACTTCAATAAGAATGGCAATTATCAAGAATACAAGTAACAATAAATGTTGGTAAGGATGTGGGGAAAAGGGTGCACTCATCCATTGCTGGTGGGAATGCAAAATGGTACAAGCATCATGGAAAGCAGTATGGAGATTTCTCAGAAACTTGGAATAGAACCACCATTTGACTCAGTTATCCCACTCCTGGGTTTATACCCAAAGGACTTCAAAGCAACATACCACAGTGATGGAACCACATCAATGTTTACAGCAGCTCAATTCACCATAGCGAAAACATGGAACCAGCCTAGATGCCCTTCAACAGATGAATGGATAAAGAAAATATGTTATACATACAATGGAATATTACTCAGCTTTAAAGAGGAATGAAATTATGGTATTTGTTGTTAAATTGATGGAATTAGAGAATATCATGCTAAATGAAAGAAGCCAAACCCCAAAAACCAATGGCTGAATGTTTTCTCTCATATGTGGATGTTAATTCACAATAAGGGAAAGGGGGCTAGGGAAGAATAGAGTTCCTTTGTATTAGGTAGAGGGAAGTGAAGAGAAGGAAACAGGCATGGGGGTAGGAAGGATAGTAGAGTGAAACAAACATTATTACCTACATATATGACTGCATGACTGATATTACAATCTGAAAAATGAGAAATTACACTCCATTTATGTATGATCTATCAAAATGTATAAATGCATTCTACTGTCATGTACAACAAATTAGAACAAATTTTAAAATTTTTTGAAATAACAGTATGATAAGCCACAGAGGAGGAAGTGGGGCAGGGGACAATAGGCGGTCCACGACACTGTCCTCAGCATATCCATTTCACTCCCTTTTGGAATGTGGCTTTTCATTTCCTTAAGCTTAAGAAGACATACTGCAGCGTGGGGAGAACAGGGAAGAACAGGGAAGACTTGGTTCAGAGAGGAGTACTGTAAAAAGTATAAGGCTGAGAGACTTAACCAGCAAAGGAAGGCAACTGAGTAGTAGCTGTAGTCCCTGGGGAGTGAGTAAGTTTGCATCCTAAGCCATCTTAACTGACAAAGCCTATGCCCCCTAAGGAGAAGTGCCCTCTACTGATCCTAAGGTGCACCTGAAGGCCAGGCTAGATCACATCAGTCATGTGGAAAATGCAGTGCTCAGTTCAGCTCTGTTAGTGGAATCATAGGATGCTCCCCTACCCTCCCCAAAGTGCACTTCCACCCTGTAAACGCGTGTGTAGGTTTCTTCACTTGGTGTTTAACCATGGTTAGGCAGAAGGAGTCATGAATAAAAGCTCTAACTAATGAGAACGGACTAAAAAGTCTGGCGACGTTGGGGTCACTTCTCAGCCATGCCACTTGCTGGCTGCGTTTTCATGAACAGGTTATGACTTAATCCTTCTGAGCCTCACTTACATGCAAAGTAGCAATAAGAGTCTCTACTTCAGTTGTTAGGGAAGCAAGTACCTGCACAGGATCTACTACATAGGAGATGCTCAATAAGTAACTAATGCAAATGGGCAAGTTGCAAGAGAAAACATCCCAAACTCTAGCCAGGTAGGGTTTTATCTCATATTCCAAAACATGCAGAAAAGAAAAGAAGGAACAATCCAATTTTATTTATCCAGAAATTGGCAGGAAGGCATCCTGAAACCAATTTCACTACTTTATGTTCCCCTTTTATGTTCCTACCACCTCACCAAATCCATTTTCTTCCTTGCCTGGAGGTGAGCTTTTAAAGTGTAATTCATATGTCAGTATGATGTTGACCAAATGTGACCTCACATTGCTAAATGTGACCTGCACATTGCAGCAGGTTCAACTGTGTTCCCCCCAAAAGACATTTCCAAGTCTTAAATCTTTATTTCTATGGATGTGACTTTGTTTGGAAAGAGGGATTTTGCAGATGTAATGAAGCGAAGATGAGGTCATGCTGGATTAGAGTGGATCCTAATCCAATAACTGACTGATGTTTCTATGAGGAAAAGAAGAGGGAGATTCAAACACAGAGACACAGATTTGCACCAGGAAGAAGGCCATCCATGATGGAAACAGATAATGGAGTGATGTGGCTACAAGCCAGAAAATGCCAATGATCTCTGGTAACCACAGGGAATCAGAAGAGGCAAGAACAGATTCCACGGAGGGAACGAGGCCTAGCTGAGACTTTGATTTCGACTTCCAGCCATCAGAACTCTGAGAGAATAAATTGCTGCTGTTGTAAACCACCCAATTTGTGGCAATTGGTTATGGCAACCCTTGAAGACCAGGACACACACAAATGGCTTTTTTAAAAATAAATGTTCTCCAGTCATCAGGATTTGTTCCTAGCCTTTCCTGGAAAAATGTTCATATCCAGAACAAAAAAGTTCAGGCACCAGAACATGTTCAACAGCATGAAAATTAGTAGTCATAGGAGTAAAGAACTAGGGGAAAGAGGGTAAGAAAGAGAAGGCAGCCGAGGAGACAAGAGCTAAAGGGAACCCATGAAGGCAACTGTGGGCATCAGTGGGTAGCAGCTGGCAGTGTTGGCCAGACTCAGCTTCCAGTGGAGAGGAACAAGATGGGGCTGCACTCACAGCTGCCTCAGAGACAGGTGCTGAAGTCAGCCTCCTTAGGACAATTGCTAAGGTCATACAAGGTCAAGCGAGAAGCCAGCACTAGAAGTGCCCATGTCGGTTCTTGCAGGGCATTTGATCCTTCTTTCCACCCCACATCCCAGGGGCTCCAGGTTTTCTTTCACTTACAAAGGGCCAGTTTGATAAATTGGTAGAATTTCTACCTTAGTCATTCCTGGAAAGTTGTGTTTCATGTAAGTTTACAGAATTAGTCCCCAAGCAACCTTCCATCGGGCACTAATGCACCACTCTATTTATGTAGTACCTATGGGCACTTGGGTCAATTCCTTCTCCCTACCTTCTGTATCGTAAGGTTGGACCCCAAACCCCATAAGTAGGTAGGACTCACCAGGTTTGGGGAAGGCAAATGGAACAGCACAGAGAACTGGCTGCATCCCAAACAACTGGGTCTTCCTCCCCCTACCTCAGATGAGGGACAGAAAACTATGGGCCACATGTTTTAAGATTTTTACCTCTACTTGAAAGACTTCGGGCCAAGAGCTAATGATAAAATGTTCTTCAGGAATCATCCTTGAGGCCCCTCTCTGTGCAAGACACTGAACTAAGCCTGTGGGAATCTCAATTTGAGATTACAACCACTAAAAGCTCAGAATTTGGTGTGGAAGAGGGAACTAAGCAGACATTCAGACACAGGGATGGAGTAAGGGCCAGAAGAAGGGTGAGTGGGAAGGTAGGCGGAGGAAGGATCAATCACATAGACTGTGCCAGCCACTGGAAATACAAAGAATAAGCTACAAGAAGCGTATGGGATCTCCCTCAGGTAGACCATAGTCAAAATAGGTTCAACACTCCGTACCACAATCAATCAATCAATAAAACATTCAACATATGCAGTCAGTTTCCAACAACTTCCCTCCTCCCCCTTTTTTCTACCCATTCACCTACCCTCAATCACTATGGTGTTTGTTTATTGGTTTGTTTTGTTTTGAGACAGGGTCTCCCTACATTGCCCATGATGGACAGGAATTTGGGGACTCAAGTGATTCTTCCTCCTCAGCCTCCCCAGTATCTGGGACTACAGGCATGCACCACTTGGGTAGGAAACTATAGCCTACTCCCCCCCTGCCCTCCCCGCCCACACACACAGGCTTTATCACTCTCTAAAACAATCCTGCTCATTTATTTGGTGACTTGTTTTATTCCCCCAGCTACTCGAATGGTGCCTGGCAGTTGATGGTTGCTCCATGAACATTCATTGACTGAATGAAATACAGTCCAACAGGAGTAGAAGTCACTCATGAAAGAGATCAAGGGCATGGCTGGATCCAGACCCCCGCCTCCCAGGCTCAAACTTCAACTCCTCTGTTCACTCACTGCTTTTGACTTTGATCTAGTCACTCTATCTTTTTATGCCTCAGTTTCCCCAAGTGCAAAATGGGGATACTAAATCTAATAGGAAGATTGAATAGCTAGTAGATGCTAAAAACTCCTAAAGCAGGGATTAGCAGACATTTTGTTAAAGAGCCAGATATTAAATATTAAATATTTGAGAGTCTGTGGGCCATATGGTCTCTTGCAATGACTCAACTCTCCTCTTGTATCACAAAAGTAGCCATAGACATAAGTGAAGGAGTATGGCCCTGTTCCAATTTCAATATTAAGAATTATAATTCTTAATTACACAACATATAACATAGCATATACGAATTACAACAAAGTAATAATCAATTGGCCAGGGAAGTAGAAATCTCTGTTTTGCCATGGATTTACCATGTGATCCCAAAGCCTCTGAGCCACAGTTTAGTCATCTGCAAAGTGGAGATAATAACCGCTCTGCCCTACCTGGATTGTTTGTCAATCACCCAAGGCAAAGATGACATGGAAAGTACAAATGTTCTGTGTACAGATAAGGCCAAGTGCCCTACAAATAGGGGTAAAAGTGCTGTTTGGATCCAAGGTCTTCACCTGGTAGATAGCTCAAATGTCATTTTACTCATTTACAGATGAGGGAGCCAGAAACATTAAATGACTCACCTGAGGTCACACTGCCCATAAATGGAAGACTACATTGAAACCCAATTTTTTATTCAAGCACAAGATTCCTAACACCAGCACAGCACCTCTCCACACATACACAACACAAGCCTTACACTACAGTGTTTCTCCTGTTTTTTTTTTTTTTTTTCTCTCTTTTACCTTCCTTACACATTTTTCTAGGCACCGCCCACACCAAAGGGTTTCATAAGAGCTAGAGCAGTGGCTTCCTGTCCTTGCAATGATCAAGAAATATAATATAATATAATATAATTATATTATATAATATAATATAATTTTAAACTCAGCCTCTACATTGTTTTGGTAAGCCAAAAAAAAAAAAAAAGAAAAGAAAAGAAAAGAAAAATAGCCAGCAAAAACTATTCCTTAACTGACTTTCATGTAAAAATGTAAAAGATAAAATTTCACAACAGAATTTGATCATATTTCCATTCCCCTCCCAACCCCAAATACACATACTACGGAGTTTTACTCAGCCATAAAGAAGAATGAAAAGTATTTGCTAGTAAATGGATGGAGATGGAGAACAATATCATGCTAAGTGAAGCAAGCCAGACTCAAAAAGTCAAGGTTCAAACATTTTCTCTCATATGTGGAAGCTAGAGCAAAATAAGAGAAAGAAGGCAATTGGGGAGGGGATGGGATACCATAAAGATAAAGGGAAGATCAGTGAACTAGAATGAACTGAGAACTGGAATGAACTATGAAGGAGAATGAGAGGGAAGGAGGAAGGAAGGGATAGGGGAAGAAATATGGAGTGAATTTAACCAGATCATGTTATATGCACACAGGAATGTCCCTGTCTCTTCCTAGCCACAAATTAATAACTAAAGTCAAATCACAGCATGACTCAACTGGAGAAAGGCTCAATTTATTGATGAAGGGGAGGAATTATTCGCAAAAGGAGCTGCAGGACTAGTCAAAAACTAGGATAGTGTACTTGGGAATAAATCCAAGAGTGCTGGATTAAGACGGATGAACTTTAAAATTGAATAAAAGATATTTTTCTAAAAAGTATATTTTGGTAAATTTCATGTGGTTTGAGTTGCATGTTATATGTTACTGTAAGGAATCTAGTTGGTTTAAGTCTATAGAAACAAGGAGATGAAGATTTTGGTAGTGGATAAAGACTTAACCTTACTTTTTATTTAAATGCTAGAGGCCTCCAATCAGGGAAACTAGAAATTCTAGCTTTCAGCCACCAAGTGACTAGTGAAAGCACCCAGAAAACCACTCCAGAGGCAGGAACTCATGCAAGAGATTCTATTAGCAGCCAAACAGAGTGTAAGGGTGAGAGGGAGAAGGAGAGAGTGAGAGAGAGAGAGTGAGAGTGAGAGTGAGAGTGAGAGTGAGAGTGAGAGTGAGTGAGAATATGAGTGAGAATATGAGAGAGAGAGAGAGAAAATGAAAGAGTGAGAATGAGAGAAAAGGGTGAGAGAGAGAAAAGAGAACAAACAGCAGAGGAATTACCCTTAAATAGTGAAAGCCCATTGGCTAATTGGACCAATGACTGACAGGAAAGCTAATGATCTAAATTAAAAACTGGGGTGTGGGAGGGGGCATAATCAAGGGAGAAATGGCTGCAGCCTTGTTCCTTTCAACTAGAACTTACAGCCATGCTGCCAGCTAAATGCCTGGAAGAGAACAGTCCAAGTGCTCTGTATTTTTCACCCACTAGAATAGCTAAAATTTTAAAAAACCAATAATACCAAGTATTGGCAAGAATGGGGGGAAACTGGAATCCTCTCACATTGCTGGTGGGAATGCAAAATGATGTGGTCACTTTGGAAATAGGTTGGCAGTTCCTTAAAAAATAAACTTACATTTCCCATATGAACCAGAAATTCCATTCCTAGATAGCTACCCAAGGGATATAAAAATGGACGTCCAGATGATTGGATTAAAAATGTGGTGTATATACACAATGGAATATTACTCAGCCACAAAGAACGAAATTATGGCATTTACCCGCTAATGGATGGAACAGGAGATTATCATGCTCAGTGAAATAAGCCAGTCCCCAAAAACCAAAGGCCAAATATTCTCTCTGATATGTGGATGCTAACACACAGTAAGAGGGCAGTGGGGAGAACAGAAATTCATTGGATTAATCAAAGGGGAGTAAAGGGAAGGGAGCGGGATGAGAATAGGAAAGACAGTAGAATGAATAAGACATCACTTTCCTATGTTCCTATATGAACACATGACCAGTGAAACTCGACATCATGTACATCCACAAGAATGGGATCCTAATTAGAATAAGTTAAACTCCATGTATGTATAATATGTCAAATATATGTATAATATATATATCTAAAAAGAACAAATTTTTTAAAATGTACATCCACACAGATTTTTATGCACATCTCCATTGCATCATTATTCATAAAAACCGAACTCTGGAAACAAATGCCCATCAGTGGCTGAATGGATTAACAAAATATGGTATTTCCATACAAAGAACACTACTTAGCAAGAAAAAGGATCTTAAAAACACCACACTGAGTCAAGGACAGAATTTAAAAGGATACAGCCCCATTCTTATGAAATCTCTAGTGAAGGCTAAACTACACAGCAACAAGAAACAGATGGAAGGGCTATGTGTAGGAGCGGGGAAGGACTACCAAAAGGGCGTGAATGAACCCTGGGGGTGTTGGAAGGATTCTAAACTTTTACCATAGTGATGGTCGCATGACTATCAATTTACTAAAACTCATATAACTGTCTACCTTAAATGGTTGAATGTCAAAGTATTTAAATTACATCTCAATGAATCTATAAAACAAATGTGAAATTTTAAAGTTTGCTCTATTTTTTAAGATTTACTTATTTATTTTAGAAAGTGCACCAGATATGAAAATGGGAAAGAAAAACTTTAAGTCACCTGTAATAACCACTGTTAATGTTTTCAATGCACTCACTGGACTCCACACACCTTACAGCTTCTGCCTAATGGTGCATCGTAAGTATTGTACTGTGTCCTTATCAAGTCTTTGAAAATATGGTGTTTGGTGGCTGCACATTATTACATTATATGTGCCACAGTAGTGGATTTACTTATTCTCCTTCGTTGGATATTTAGGTATTTTCCATTTTTCAGTTTTATTATTCTAAATTTAGATTCTGAAGGTGTAATTAAGGTTCAAAGTTTAACAATAACTGCTGAGTCTCTTGAATATACATTTCCAAATTGCTTTTCAGAAATATTATATAATTAGTATAAGAGAATTACCATATTACTGTTACTTTGGTAACACTGAGTATTTTTTTTAATTCAAATGTTTTAGATTACTTTGATTTCCTTATGAGTATTTTCGTTGCCGTCTTTTTTTTTTTTTTTTTTTTTTTTTACCAGGGATTGAACCCAGGGACACTTAACCAGTGAGCCACATCCCAATCCCAGTCCTTTTAAATATTTTATTTTAGACAGGGCATCACTACATTGCTGAGGCTGGCTTTGAACTTGACATCCTCCTACCTCAGCCTTTCCAGTCGCTGGAGTGACAGGAGTGTGCCACCGCGCCCAGCAAGGCTGATTCCTTCTTCAGTACTGTGGCAATTACCAAGGCTATTCACACATGTTCCAATGTGTTTTCTTTGGGGAACGTAACAGGTTTGGACTTCTCCTGCTTTGAAGCTAAGCTTGGCCATGAGACTTGCTTTGGCCAGTGAAATACCAATGAAGTGATATGTTATTTCTGGCCAGAAGCTTTAAGAGTCAGTGAGCTCTTTGCCATACTCATGAAAGCAGGTCAAGATGGAGGCCCTCTGCTAGCCTGGGCCCCTGAATGACCCTCATACCAGAGCTTGTCAACCAACCCAAACAGGAAGACGCATGTGTGAGAAATAAACCTTTTGAAATCGCTGAAATTCAAGATTGGTTATTACTGCAGCATACTTGATATTATCCTTCCTGTTACAGACCTGTGTATTTTTGTATGACAATAAGATAAAAATTTGATCAACACTATTTCACTTTGAGAAAATGTGTAACTCAGTACTAGACTCTGATTCAGAAGCAAAGGAAAAACGAGTTTTCATGGTCAATGACTTTCCAATTTGAAAATAATTTCACAATGCATTTCTAAAAGTAAAGAAAGGACATTGCTTGACTTGTAGGAATAAATAAACCATGATTTTTCTGAAAGCAGTACCAAAAACTCAGAAAAAGTCAACTCCAAGACTCTGGATTGATCAATTCCTATTTTGACTGGTGTCCTCCTATGTTGTCACCCAGACCACACCATGTGCAATGTGATTTAGCAGGCAAGTCCCAGTGCTGCTCCAACGAGGACAGGTGTTTGAAGTCTTATACATGACATGTTATGACAGTCAAGATTCTGCCAATGAGAGAAGCACTTTGGATCCCAAACAGGAAGTTACTTGTCAAAGGAAAGAGACTAAGTTGTCTTCCCCAAGGCCACCAAAGGACTCAGAAGGTCAGGGAGAGCCACAAAGGCAGGGAAGGAGAGGCTGGTGAGTATGCAAGGGGATGATGTTTTACAAATTATGTTTTTGGATGGACCAGAAATATTCAACCATAAAAATGAAGGGTGTCTGAGAAGTGACTTCTCCATTCAAACAGGCCTAGGACTTGCAGCCAGAATCCAAAGAGAACCCACAGAGCTTGTATGATGCAAGGAGAAAAGAAACACCAAATGACTGCATTCTCCCCTTTAGAAATGATAACAGGACTCTCCTATACAGTGTTTTTTGCTGGTATACATGATAAGCAGTGTGTGCCTGTGTGCCTGGATACATATGTATGTATTCATAGTCAAAGTACAATCATTCTCAAAAAACATTTTGCCATCTTTTACAAAGTACCAAGTGCTGGGCACAGTGGAACATACTTGTAATCCCAGAACTCTGGAGGCTGAGGCAGCGGGATTGTAAATTCAAGGCCAGCCTCAGCAACTTAGTAAGGCCCTAGGCAACTTAGTGAGATCGTGTCTCAAAATTAAAAAAATAAATAAAAAGGGCTGGGGATGTGGCTCAGTGGTAAAGTGCCCCTGGATTCAATCCTCAGTACCAATGAATGAATGAATGAGTGAGTGAATGAATGAATGAATGAATAAATAAATGAACAGCAAGCTCAGCTATATTACCAGACTACCTAGAAAGAGACTCTGGAGAATGAGAGACCATCCTCGATATTACAGCCCCATCCAAGCACCCAGGTGACTATTGTTGAGTAAGAGATACAAACAAAACCAGCTAAAGAACCACCTAGGTGAACCCCAACCTACAAAATAATTTTTTTTTTAAAGTTTGTTGTTAGCCAGACGTGGTGGCACATGCCTGTAATCCCAGTGGCTCTGGAGGCTGAGGCAGGAGGATTATGAGTCCAAAGTCAGCCTCAGCAAGGGCAAGGCGCTAAGCAACTCAGTGAGACCCTGTCTCTAAATAAAATACAAAATAGGGCTGGGGATGTGGCTCCTGACCATGTGCCCCTGAGTTCAATTCCCAGTTCCAAAAAAAAGTTTGTTGTTTCAAGCCACTATACTTTAGGTGGTTTTTAACACACAATACACAGCTGAAATATGAGTAATGTAATTTACAACTGACAACTGTAAATTGGAACTCAGAAAGCTAAATACATTGTCAATCTTATACTAAGATCATAACTCCAACGTACCATAAAATCCCATGTTCTTTTCACTCCACACTCCTCTAAGTTCCAGGCATCTACATACATATGTAAATTGCTTATTTGGCATGTTTCCTTGTCCTCTAATAGGCATCTCTTTACAACACACACTCCAAAAGTCTCTTAAAACCACTCCACTTCCAAATTTGCGACTCCTTTTTTCAGGTTCCCTACCTGAGTAAGTGGCACTGTCATCCATCTACTTGCTCAGGCCAAAATTCTGGAATTTTCATTGACTTCTCTCTTTCATTCACACTGCTAAACCAATCCAAGTAAGTCCTTTCTGCAATAATTTCAAAACCTTCCTCCAGACTAAGGCCATAGCTCAGTGGTAGAGCACATGCCTTGTATGCATGAGGCCCTTTATTCCATCCCTAGCATCACACACACAAACACACATGAACACATACACACACATGCACTCACATACAAACTGCTATCAAATATACCTCTGAATCTGACCCTGACTGTTCATTACCTCCCCTCAACCACCCTAGTTCCAGCCATGATGATGTCTGAGTTGAGCTGGCACAACAGCATCTGAGAGAGAGGGAATGCCAGAGAGAGCAGAGGGAAAAGGGAAGGTAGAGGGCACCTTCTGATTCAGCAGCTCTTACTGTCTTCCCCACCCCAGCATCCTCCTTTATCTTCAGGAAGTGGTGGTGGAGTCTGGCAGGAAGAGAGGTGGCTATCTCCCTTTCCCCTCTGCCACAGAAGCTTTATTCGTTTCTAGAAAAAGCAGTGAGTGGGTGTTTGTGTATAGCGCCTTCTGCAATCAACTCAGAAATAAGCTTCTATATTTGACATGTGGAAGATTACAACTAGAAGGGCTAAGGTCTTAAACAAGCATGATCCTTTCTCTGTTCATGAAAATGTTGCTTTGGATTTTGATGGTTTATTCCTCAAGAGAGGAGATCTGGCCAGGAGAAGGTTAATTGACAAAGCAAAGCCATGACTTCCAATAGAGAATGTTCTTTAAAAAAAAAAAAAAAAATGAACCTAGAGGTGTTAGCTCAATAAATAAATAATTCATTGGACTGCCTATTCACAGACTAATAGAAAAATATTACAGAATGCCTACCTGTCAATCAGTCTGCAGCAAGTTAAATAAACACTCTATGCAGATGTCCCTTGTAAACCCCAGATTTATACATTAATTGTACGTCTTACCCAGGAAAAACATAGTATCTAGTAACTTCATTTCAAAGACTATTGAAATCTCATGGCCTTGAAAAGGTTGCCTGACATCTTGTAGGCTAGATCCAGGGCTGAATAGACATGTCCCCTGCCACTGACGGTACAATAGCCAAACACTCAAAGGACACTTCAGTTACATTTGCTGCCCTTACAGAGAAACATGGAAAGCTGTGATCCTTCTGGACCTTCTGGAATCCTCCTGACTTCAGGGGGCACAGCTGCAGCAGCAAATGGAAAGGAGAAATGGGCATCTGCCAAAGCCCCCATTCAGCTCCATCAGCAACTCCTGTGTTTACTTCAACAATTTCCTAATTATTTGATGTGCTTTTAAAAGAAAAACATAGGACAATGACAATATCCTACTATGTCCTAGGAATTGTGCCAAGTGATTTTTATGCCATTTTCCCCCATTTAATGCTTACAACCACCATATGAGGCAGGTACAACTATTACTCTATTTTTTAAATTGAAACATCTAGAACATGATGTTTTAAACATCATGTACAACATCTAGAACATGACGATCTTGAACACACAGAGTAATGAAAGTTAGCATCATGGGTAATAAGACAAATGGATACCATGGAGCTCCTGAAAAGATGCACTCAGGAAACAGGTTGTGTGGTGTTCTCACCAAAAGAGCATAACCCAAACTCAGTCCACATCAGTCAAATCCAAATTGAGGATGTTCTCAAAGGTACTTTTGAAGTACTCTTTAAATGCCCCAAAGGCATGAAAGATAAAAATAGACTGCAAATCTGTTGCAGATCAAGGAAGACAACCAAACAAGACAACTAAATGCATCATGTGAACCAGGACCAGGTACTGGACCAGAAAAAGAACATTTAGTGGACAATTGGTGAGCTTGGGGACTATAGATGAGGGAAGTGCGGCAGTGTGTGAACCTCAGGACTGTAGTTGGGGGAATGGTACTTTATCAATGTTAACTTTTTGATTTTGACCATTTCTCTATGACACGAAAAAGGTAAACATTTGAAGAAACTATGTGAAGGGTATTAAGGATTTTGTGTTACTTTTATAACTTCTTCCTTTAAATATGTTTTTCTTAGTGTTTATACACAATAGTGGGGTTCATTCTGATAGAATCATACATGCATGGAATATAATTTGCTCCATTTCATTCCCCAGTACTTCCTCTTTCTCTCTCTTCTTCCCTACCCCTGTCCTCCTTCCTCTACTCTACTGGCCTTCCTTCTCTTTACTGTATGTTTGTTTGTTTTTGTGGTCCTGGGAGTTGAACCCCAGGGGTACTCTACAGCTGAGCCACATCCCCTGACCTTTTTATTCAATCTTTATGTTGACATAGGGTCTCTCTAAAATGCCCAGGCTAGCTTTGAACTCATGATCCTCCTGCCTCTATTGGGTTTTTTTTTTTTTTAATTTTTCACTTGTAGATGGACAGCATGCCTTTCCTTTATTTGCTAATTTTTATGTGGAGCTGAGGATCGAACCCAGTGCCTCACACATGCCAGGCAAGCTCTCTACCACTGAGCCCTTCTATTGTTTTTTTAATTGGTGCTTTATAGACATACATAAAGATGAGGTTCACCTTGATCTATTCCTGTGTGTACATAGCATACTTTGATCCATTCCATTCTTCAGCTCCTCCCTTTTCCCTTCCCTCCTCCCTCCCCCTTAATCCACCTTCTCTAATCCACTGATTGCCCTTCTATTTTCTTAGAATCCACCCCTTTTTTCCCTTAATTTCTTTTTATAAGTAAAATAATAATAATTCAAAATTAAAAGTTAAAAAATGGAAAAAGAAAAAGTAAAATTAAAAACACAAAATGTACATACAGCAGGGACTCTGGGGTGAGAGAGGAGGTAGCACCACATTTGGAATGAAAATAATTCTCCCCCAACAACTGTGGATACCATTTGAGGTTTGCCCTTGGAGTGACTTATCCAGAAGATCAGTTTCTCTCATGTAAAATTCTTGTGAATGAAAGGCTGATGGAGTTGGAAGAGAACGTACAGGGCCTCTGAGGGTCCTCAGCTTGCAGGAAAGGCTCAGAAGGCATGAGAATGATGGGCCCACTAGTTGTGCGACAACTAGAAAAACAGGATTAGCACTTCTCGGCCATAAGATACAATTTCTGTGCTACCACTCATTCCTAAAGAGGACACCTCTGTGCTATGATGAAACTCAAGCCCAGAATCCATAGTGTAGGGATTGTACCCTTTAGTCACGTGACTACCCACCTACTAGAGATTTGCTTCCAGAACCAGATAATAAATAATTTATTTACTCATTTAACAGATACTTACTGAGTGCTTCCCTATGCCAGGCACTACCTGAAGGGTTGAGGATACAGCAGCTATCACACACAAAGTCCTTACATGCTGGTTAATGGATCCATCCTTCACGGCTAATGACCTGCATGACCTTGGGCACATCCTATGACCTCTCTAAGCCTCATTTTGCTCTTCTGCAAAACAGAGAAGACAGACTCATTCAAAGGCTGTTCTGAGTATTTAATAAGATATTGTACTTAAGCTTTGAGCACCATTGTCTGGCAAGGAAGTACTCAGTAAACAATTGAGAATTACTATTATCTTTCTTCTCTCTAACCCGGAACTATTTCATTTACACCAGTATGGGGAGATATCTGGGTGCACTTGGAAGTTCTATCGAGTATTTCTAAACGTGTTGAAAACTCATATTTAGGAAGGTAGGTTTTTCCAACAGAGTAATTTTCTATTTCCCACTCCATTTCTTTGTTATTTTCAAAGGTAGATAAGCAATAAAAAGAAGGGCAAGAAAGGCCAGCTGAGAAAATTGTTGCTAAGCGAGGAATTCAAATAGGAGTTGTAATATGCAGCATATCTGATAGGCTTTATCTAGATTCAAATGAGACCAAGCTAGCTGCATCTCACCTCTTTGTGGGCAAAATTTGAAATGCCACTTTAGCCAGCCCATGATTATTTCCACAAATGGAAAGAATAATAGATAACTGTACATAAAACAAGATAAGCAGAACCTTCTAGTGCTGAATGGAGCAAGCTTCTGGTGCCCTCTCTATTGCTATATCCTAAGACTATGGCCATTGTTCTGTTGGCTGAAATTATCTCCCTGCATCCTGTAACTAGGTACAAATATCCTGAGTCGATTAGACATAAAAAATGCCTATTTGTCCACATGCAAATGGTTGGTTCTTAAATAGGAAGTACTTTGGTTTCACACACTTCCTGTGTAAAAATTTTTCAATGAGAAAATTTCAGGGTTACTTCTTATATTCTGTAGTCACCAACTCTTTAGAGGAATTACACTAAATAAATCTATTCAATGGATCAATTTGGCTATATGTCTAGGAGCAGAATTAATGGGTCATATGATGTATGCATCTTTAAATTTCTTGATAAGCAGAGATGGATCAGTAGTTTTTAGAAGTGCCCCAGGAATGCTGGGTGTGGTGGCTCACACTTGGGAGCTACTGGAGAGGCTGAAGCAGGAGGATTGCAAGTTACATTTCAGCCTGGGCAACTTAGAGAGACCCTGTCTCAAAAATAAAAATTTAGGGCTAGGGATATAGCTCAGTGGTAGAGTAACTGTCAAGTATGCTCGAGGCCCTGGGTTCAGTCCCACAAAATCTTTTTAAAAATTAAAAAATAAATAAATAAAGCTTTCCAGATGATTCTATGGGGCATACAAGGTTCAGAATCCATGCTGCTGTCATTCACATAGTCAAGTACACAGGCTAGCAGACTATGGCATTTGTCAGTCCCAACTTCAAATTCTTAGAGGAAAATTCATGTGACTCACCTTGGGTCAGGTATCTGCCTCAATTCCAGGCAAGTTGGCCAGATAGGCAGGATCACACAGTACAAGTACATCTGCTAGAGGTCCACTTTCTGTGATAGCTCAAGTAGTTCTTTAAAAGGAGGGGAAGCCGGGTATGGTGGCACACGCCTGTAATCCCAGCAACTCAGGAGGCTGAGGCAGGAGGATCGCAAGTTCAAAGCCAGCCTCAGCAACTTAGTGAGGCCCTAAGCAACTCAGTGAGACCCTGTCTCTAAATAAAATACAAAAATAGGGCTGGGGATGTGGCTCAGTGGCCGAGTGCCCCTGAGTTCAGTCCTAGGTTCCAAAAAAAAGAGGAGAACTTTTTGTAGGTTGGACAGAATGTGATTTGACAAATATTTAGAATGTTCCTACTTGTTGCAGGATATTTTCAGACAGCTTGCAAAGACACAAGCAATGCAAGATTAAAACTATATGCTAATTAAATGAAGAGACCTAATGGAATATAAAGAGGTTGTAGGAGGAATCAGGTACAAAATAAGTAAGACTGATGTTCCAAATTATGCCATAAGGCCCAGCCCGTGCTATTAGAGGGGGATTCCAAATTTGGCTCTAAGTTTCCTTGCAGCAAACACACAAGAAAAGAAAATCAGCTGTACAGTTCCCTGTATGCATAAGGTAAAACAATAGTTGCAGCTTTCCCTGAAAAGGTGAGAGGTTAGGAGTTTATCTCAGTGGTAGAGTGTTTGTCTAGCATGCATGAGGTGCTGAGATTTAGTCCCAGCACAGAAAGAAGAAGAAAGAAAAAAAGAGAAAGAAAGAAAGAAGAAAGAAAGAAAGAAAGAAAGAAAGAAAGAAAGAAGT
>JAJEJO010048844.1:722729-777008 GCA_020662805.1 Glaucomys volans | reverse complement strand
GAAAGAAAGAAAGAAAGAGAAAGAAAGAAAGAAAGAAAGAAAGAAAGAAAGAAAGAAAGAAAGAAAGAAAGAAAGAAAGAAAGAAGAAAGAAGGAAGGAAGGAAGGAAGGAAGGAAGGAAGGAAGGAAGGAAGGAAGGAAGGAAGGAAGGAAGGAAGGAAGGAAGGAAGGAAGGGTGAAGAAGGTGACTTCTTAGTCATCTGGGAAGAATTACTCTTGTGTGGTTTAGTGAACCTGATCCTTAATGATCCTGTTGCAGGAAAGAGGGTAATAAATTGCCATGACTTCACTCATAGCTCTATAACCTAAGGCCAGGTGTAGAGGACAGGGCGAGGGCAAGAGAAGACAGTGCAACATGTGGGCAGCCAAGAACAACCTTTAGTCAAGACTTCATGCTCTTTTCTGAAGACAAATCTCCCAAACACTCCCTAGAACCTGCTTCTCCTTCCCTCCAACCACATCTCCCCACCCCCACCACAAACTTTCTGGTGTCAAAATTGGGTTGTTTACTTACACAAGAGCTTCAGAGTGAACTAGACAGAAACCACATTAGGGCTGGTCCTCTTTAAAGAGCCCTGAGGAAGTTGTTTGAGGTTCTCTGTGTGACTAACATCAGTCAATTCTCAGAGGAAAGACAGGCATGTGTGAGGTAGAGATGCAAAATAAAAAGGAAATGAAGTTTGACCCTCAGGGTGCTGCTGTGTGAGTCCACTTCCAGAAAACCTGCCCTACCTTCTATCCTCAGTCTAGTTCTACCTAAACCTGGCTCTAAAATAGACTTTGTTCTGAGTTCCATTTTGTCTCATTTAATCAGGTAATTTATATTTCCCCGAATTGTGTGGAGTCACCATATCAAACAAAAAGTAACCGGATCAAAACATGTCTTCTGTGTTAGCAAATAGTATGGAGAGGGGAGTAATTCAGCCAGGGGACGTTTGGAGGTAGTGTCCATGCCTGGTTTCCACTTAATGGCCCATCCAGACACAGATTCCTAATCCTGAGCTCTTCTTTCCCGACAGCACTTGATCGGGCCCACTGAGCAAGGCCTGGGGCATCCCAAGGAATGGAGAAGGAGGCAATGGCTTTGGAAGGGGCTTGTACCTTGGAATCAAACAGGGCTGGATTCTAATCCTACTCTGTTCAGTAACTCAACCTCTCTTAGCCTCAGTTTTGCCACCTCTAAAAAGGGAAGAATTCCTGTTGAAGCTACAGATAATGTAAGGATTAGCAACAATGCCAAGCTTTGGAACTAGGACAGCATATGTTAGGACCTGGCAAATAAATCAGAGGTACTCTGTGAAGGAAGGTGATTAATCCATTCAGCCTTCAACTGCTCGTGGATTTTATTTCTTTTTCCTGCTCTGTGCCAGGTCTGAGGATCAGCTACTCAGCCAAGCCAGGAAGGAGAAACAGAGTAGTGATGAGAGATTTCATGGTGAAATCGAGCTTCCTTCAATAAGCCTCATGCCGGAGGCCTCATTCCCTGCCTCTAGGGAAGCGCCTGCGGGGTTTTGTGGCCCTGGCTCTGTATTCTCCAGTTGTCTCCGTGTTCAGAGCAATGGGAAGTCGCAGTGGTGCTGACTTTCCCCAGCCAAGGGAAGCTGTCCTGGCCACCTTCACTGGAGGGTGGATGGATGGATGATGGCGATGCCACAGTCCACGCATCCACTGGCTCTGGGTGCTGGTTGCCCGCCCTCACCACCCTGCAGCACCGCACTGCTAAGTTCTCCCTTACGCACAGTCCTCTCACACTCCATCCTTTGGGAAAAGAGGGTTCTAAGGCTGCTTGTCTTTGTGTTCCTGAAACGTGCCTGTCTGACCTTAGGATGCTTTTAATCACAGCATTAATTTCTTTCTGATTATCAAAGGTATGTGTATCATTCTAAGTCCTGGAAGATGCATGGAAACTCAAAAAAGAAAAGAGCAATCCTGCAAATTGCCCCTGCTAACGCCTCCTGCCTTTCTGTACTTAACCCGCATCCATTCATTTTTTCCTCAAAACACAGAATCCCGTGAAACCTACTGTGGCATGTATTGTCTTCCCATGACAATGTATTACAAACATTTCCTCAATGCCATTATATATTTCTTTTTATGGTTAAGTCTCTTTTATTTGCTCAGAACCATCGTGAAAGCACAAAATCAGGAAGCTGAGACACCTGGGTCCTACCTGGCTGGGTGACACTGGGCAAATTACTCTGTCTTCACCACGATGATCTGCAAACTCTGTCCTAACCTCAAAGGTTTATGATTCCAAGCAGGGTAGTTATCTTTAAGAAGCATAACAATCCAACATTCCTTCATTTTTCCTTACCCATCCCAATTATGTATCAGCATCCACTTATCAGAGAAAACATTCAGCCTTTGGTTTTGGGAGATTGGCTTATTTCACTTAGCATATTCTCCACTCCATCCATTTACCTGAAAATGCCATAATTTTATGCTTCTTTATGGCTGAGTAATATTCTACAGTATATATGTATACCACAGTTTCTTTATCCATTACATGTATGATTACAAGAATGGTGTGACTCTTCATCATGTACAACCAGAGAAATGAAAAGTTGTACTCCATTTGTGTACAGTGAATCAAAATGCATTCTGCTGCCATATGTAACTAAATAGAACAAATCAAAAAATAAAATTTAATTTAATTTAAAAAGAAAACATAACAAAACACACTCTGGATTTAAAAAGACAGATGCCCTGTTGAGCCCAGAGTTTTCACAAGCTCATATGTGTATGATCTATGGAAGGGAAAACTGGTGACCATCAAGGGTCTCTGCATGTCAGGAGATATTCAGGAAGGGAGGAAGAAATGCCTATCATGCTCCTCTCCCCTGCTGGCCTGCATCACTGGTGTAAGTCTTTGCAGTTGCTATTTCTGGTAGCCTGTGGAACTTGAATTTGAACTCTAATCTCTCATCAACCTTGAGACCTTCAGAGGTTATTGAACTGATTCCTATGGCTCTGGAGGAAGCAATTGAGGCCTCTCTTTTTACTTTTTTTTTTAGCACTCTAACTCTTCTCACATAAGTCCTGGGTACATTATTTGGGAAATATTTAAAGGAGATCAAGAAATTTTGTTTTCTATCAAACAAAACATGGGGTTGGTGGTGTAGTTCAGAGGTAGAGTGCATGCTTAGCAGGGGTGAGGCCCCAGGTTTATCCCCAGCCGAGGAATAAAAAGTGATAGATTCTGTGACTCACAGAAAGCTCTTTATCTGGCCAAGCGTTCACCATTAAACCTATGTTGTTGTTGTTGTTTCAGATTCTATTTCATTCCTTCAAACCACAAGTTCTCATTATTTTAAATCCTAATATTTCAAGGACTATTTCAACCAAAAATACTTTCTAATTTTTCTGACTATAAGGTAAGTAAACAAAAAAAATCAAAACAAACAATAAAAACGTAGGTGAAATAACCAAGTCAAATTGTCAGAAGAGAATGGGGACATAAAAGAATAGAAAACATCTAAGTCTAGGCACATGCACACACACACGCACACACACACACGCACACACACACATATGGCCACCATATTTGTTAAAAATTTTTATCACACATCACACTTATTTCACATAAATATTTTAGTGGAGTCCAGTGAATAAGATTTGAAACCCAAAGACTGGCTGGATGTATCCTCCTGAGCAGGTCTTTGAGCCTCTTGTTGTAACATAGAACAATAATACTGTCTGTGAGAATTAAATGAGAAAGTGAAAATAAAACCCAATCTAAATATGAAGATAAAAATGTTCAGCATGGTTTCTTGCCACTCGTAAGAGGAGGACTGAAAAGATGCCAATTCTCCTAAACTATTTCCCTTTCTTCCCAGGGGTTTCCAAGAATGAATATTTGGAGTTTTCCTTTGGGATTCCACATGCTGACTAAGACAGCCTCGGGGTGCAGCTTCCCTCTGGCAATGAGCAACCCTGAGCCCACTCAAGACTCAAGTGGGGGCCAGTGGGCTTAACAGTGAGTTCATAAGCCCCACTCTCTGACCTCAGCTTGGCCCAACCGAGCTGCCCCTGCTCACTGGACTACATACTCACCTTGGCAAGTCACTCTCTTAGCTTCTAAACTGACACAATCAGTCTCACCACCTGCCTCACTCAGTGGGTTATGATCAAGAAGGATGAAGATGGAGGAGAAAGGTTTTTATGATGCTGGGAAATGTTTCCTATAGACTGAGGGTGGGGTAGGGGTAGGGCGATGCCGTGATGAGCATGCAAGGGTCAGGCCCAAGATGCTTTGGCTTGTATGATCTGTGTCTACTGAAACTCAGTTTTGTTATTGAGAAAATAAAATTATTTTTGTCTCTAGATGAATTAATTTTAATAACTATTCTAGTTATACAGTGATTTATAGTTTATATTCATAATGTTACTTGGTTTTGTTCTCAAAAGAACATGATAGTTATTAGTCTCCCATGCTAAAATAAAGAAATATGGGCATTACGTATTAAAGTGCTCAAGTGGTTAAAACACACTTCAATAGCTTCCCGATGGTTCCATCATTTAGTTCAACCTCCTCAGCTTGGTTGTTGCTCTACCATTTGATCTTGTCTTCAGCTTCAGTGCTACCCAAAGTACTTTTAGTTTCTCTAAGGCAGTGGTTGTCCAAGTATGGACCCTGGACCAAGGGCACCAGTATCATCTAGGAACTTGTTAGAAATGCAAATTCTTTGGTTCCATCTGGACCCACTAAATCAGATATTATGGGGATGAAACCTGGTAATCTATGCTTTAACAAACCCACAAGGAGATTCTGATGCGTGCTCAAGCTAGAGAAGCACCATAAGGCACTCCATTCCTTCTCTCACCCATGGGCCTTTAAAGTGCTGCTCCTCTGACTTGGAAAGCCCTCTGGCCCCGTCCCAGGATCCAAACCCTACATGCATCCCCACATTCCTCACACCTCCCCACCTCGTCCTTGCCCAGCACCCCTTGAGCTGACTCACTCCTAACTGTCCCAAGTCTGAGAAGTCTTCCCTGGATTGATTACCCTTCTGCATGCTCTCAGAGAAACCTGTCCCATTTCTCCAGAAAGCATCATGTCACATTACTCACCATTAAATTTTCTGTCTTACTTATAGGCCACCACATGATTCCTGAGCTCAAGGTTATTTGTTTCTGAATCTGGGTCTAATCTAGTATCTGGAACATACTAGGTGTCTAATAAAGATTTACTCAGTGGATAAATGAATGAATGAATGAATGAATGAATGAATGCAATTAATTACCATGTGACACAACCAAGACTTAAATCTGTGTCAGCTGACTCCAAATCAGACAGGATTATGTGTGAAAGGGCTCAGCAAGATACCTGGGTCATAGTAAGGGATTAACAAATCCTTGTGGGTTTTTTTGTTGTTGTTTCCCTTTTGCTTCCTTTTCTCCCTCTGAAAACATTTGGCACAAAAATTCAAGCAATGGATAAAGACAATGTTCTATTTTTATTTTTTAAATATTCTTTTTAGTTGTAGATGGACACAATACCTTTATTTCATTTATTTATTTTTATGTGGTGCTGAGGATCAAACCCAGTGCCTCACATGTGCTAAGCGAGCACTCTACCACTAAACTACAACCCCAGCCTCCTCTCTGATTTTTTGACCATAAGAGAATGAGGAATGGTTTTCATCCATCCACCTGGGATTTTGTGTTTTTTCTTGTTGTCAGCGGCGGCAGTGGTAGTGGTGGTGGTGGTGGTGGTGGTGGTGGTGGTGGTGGTGGTGGAATTGAAACCAGGCACTTTACCACTGAGCTATATCCTAGATCTTTTTAATTTTTTATTTTAAAACGAGGTCTTGCTAAGTTGCTAAATGAAACTGGCCTTGAACTTATGATCCTCCTGCTTCAGCCTTCCAAATTCCTGGGATAACAGGTGTATGCCACCACAGCTGGCCCACCTCAGGTTTTTACTAGCATACCAATCACAATCAAAACATTTGACCATCAACAACAACAATTTTATTGTTGACTAGTTGGAAGGCTGGTGTTGTTTTCTTCTCACATTTTAATTTCACTTCAAACTCCCCTTAATAAAAATTTAGAAATATTTTGGACAGTTGAGAAAGACTACACTATGATCATCTGCACTGGGTCAGGGATTCTCAGTTTCATGTGTGGTTTTGTTTTTTCCAGGATATCATAGTATCATTTAGGTGGAATCACACAGTCTTATAGGTTTTTTTTTTTTTTTTTTTTTTTTTTCGGTGCTGGGAATTGAACCCAGGGCTTTGTGTTTGCAAGGCAAGCACTCTACCAACTGAGCTATATCCCCAGCCCCTCAGTTTCATGACAATGACATTTTAAGAGATGATTCTTTTTGCTGGGGTCTGTGTTGTGCAATATAGGATGTTAACAGCATTCCTAGTTTCTACCCTTCTACCCACTAGATGACAGTGGCAGTGTGTGTGTGTGTGTGTGTGTGTGTGTGTGTGTGTGTGTGTGTTTTAAACTGACTGATTCTGTATCTGAAAGATTACATAATTGCCTTTAACTATTAGATTGGGGCAAGAATTTGATTTCAAATTACTTCATTGAACTTTTATGTCCTATTTAAGTATTCATTATTAAACTATAGCATAGTTGCACCAAGGCACTTGAATAAAAAAAAATTAAAAATAAAAATAAAGTCCTTTAACAATGAACTACTAATCAAATTTGTTGGCAAGCTGTAGACTTTGGTACTTTCAATCCCTAAATACTTCTATTTTCTCTTTCCATCATTCTTTTTGGTCTCATTTTATTTCCACACAGCTTGGGCTATCATTCTACGATCAATCTTTAATTGAATTCTCCTCTTGTTTGCCCCACTGTTCTTCATTCACAATTCCTGGTGGATTTATAGCCCTTAAAGAATATAACTGTTGCTGCCTTCTCACATACACCAAGTATCCCAAGGTTTGCTGCAGAAAAACCACCCAGATTGATGCCACTATAAATGCCTGGTACCCATACTGAGCTAGGCTTCTGCAGCCTGGAAATATTATGATGGATTCATTATCTCATCTCCATGGCCCTTCCTTTCTCAGATCTCTGGCCTCTGCCCACTCACATTAGATGACCTCACTTTGACTCACTGAGTCCACAGAAGTCATCCAATAAGAAAGTCTTCAACTTTCAGCCAGGTGTCCTAAAAACTCACCTGCATTCTCTTCTAGTCCTTTTTCCTGGTTCCTGACTTAAAAGATTGCCCAAGCATCTGCCCAAGGCCCATGCCCTTTGCTCTGTTAAGGAGTCTCTTTGTTAGTTTGGTCATTGGTCTTCTGACTGAGTATTCCTCTCGCCTTCTGAGTCTTCAGTTCCCCACTGCCTACTCATCTAAACACAGTCAAGTCCCTCTCAATTCAAAAGTCTTTCTTTATGCCAGTCCTCAACCATGCCTTGATTTCATACATCATATTAACAGACAAATTCTGGGAAGATATTTGTGGGAATATGTTCATAGGCTTCATCAGATTCTTACCCCTTCACTCCCAACAAAGACCAAAATCCTCTCCTCTACACCCCTTCCTGGGAAACCTTATCCACCCTTATGGTTTCAGTTATTCTGCCTTTGCTACCAACTCTTCCTGTCTTCTGAATTCCACTTCCTAGATTTCCAACTCTACAGGCATCCAAACTCAATAGGGTCCCAGGCTGAACTTGTGACTTTGCCCTACCCCCAAACAAGCTTCTGCTTCTTTCTCATCTTAAGGAGTGACAGGATCCCCTCTCCACTGCCCAAGGCCCAAGCTGACATACATCCTAAGGAGTTCTCACCCTAACGCTCCAAACCCAATCAGAACAAGTGCTACAAGATCTCTGCTTTCTTATGTGACTCAGATTCACATGCTCTATCTCCAGATACCAGCCCCACCCTAGGTGATGGGGACAGCCACACAACTAACCTATGCTTCCAGTCCTGCTCTGCTCTAGTTCATATACCATGACAGAAACTCCATAAACTCTCTAATATGCAAATCCAATAATCCCACTGGTTTAAAGGCCACTTATTGCCAGGCACAGTGGCACACACCCGTAATCCCAGTAGCTCGTGAGACTGAGCCAGGGGGATTGCAAATTCAAAGCCAACCTCAGCAATTCATCAAGGCCCTAAGCAACTCAGCAAGACCCTGTCTCTAAATAAAATACAAAAAAAGGGCTGGGGATGTGTCTCAGTGGTTAAGTGCTGCTGGGTTCAATCCCTGGTACCAAAATAAATAAATTAAATTAAATTAAAGTCACTTATGGTTTGTTGTTGTTCTTAGGATAAATTCCAAACTATTTCATGTAGTCAGTTTGTTTCTTCATAATTGCCCACTTTCCCAGACTCACCCTGAGCCCTGCTCTCGACATCACCCACTCACATACTTAATATTCCAAACATAAGAATGATCTTCCCTGCATGCAAACTCAAGTCAACAATGGTCTTGGAATTTACCTTAGAAACATTTCTTTGGTGATAGTTAAATATTCCATATTTAAAGTCAATGCCCTTCTATAAAGATAAAAGTTCCTTGTGGTTTATATGGTGCCTAATTTGTTGTGGAAGTAATATACATTCATGATGGAAATTCAGTAAAAGCAGATTTGCGTGTAGTGTAGGTGTACATACATTTATATAATATATGTGTATATAACATGTACATATACATATACATATACATATATACATTTAAAGAGTGGATCATCCTATACATACTGTTTTTTGAAAACCAAACAATTTGTGCTGAAAATTTCAATAAATAATTGCATAGCACCTCCCGTTATATGCCAGTAGTAATTAGAGAAGTCACAAATGGAAAGAAACCACAGTGGCGTCACATGAAAACTGTTTCTGACCTTACTGAGAACCTCCTACAACCTTCCATCTACCTTTTTAAAAAGCACAACACAAAATTTACTATTTAACCATTTCTGCAATTCTGTGGCCTTAGGAACTGTTCTCAGTGCTGTGCGGCCACCACTGCTGTCCATCATCACAACTCTTCCCATATCCCAAAACTTTGTATCCATTGAATAGCTTCCCGTGTCCCACTCCCTCTAGCCTCTGGAAACCAATGCTTGCACATATTGCTTTGTAATTTGTTCTTTTAATTTTCTGGTATCTTTAACTATTCTCCAACATAATTTTTTTTTGGGGGGTACTAGAGCTTGAACTCAGGGGCACTTTACCACTGAGCTATATCCCCAGCACTTTTTAATTTATATTTTGAGACAGGATCTCACTAAGTTGCCGAGGCTGACCTTGAACTTGTGATCCTCCTGCCTCAGCCTCCCGAGATGCTGGGATTACAGTGTGCCCCATCACACCTGGCTCCAACATAATTTTTTAATGATTACAAAGATTTTGTTGATTGCATCGTAATTTATTTAACCAGGTTCCTGTGAAGGTTAAGTCTGATTTCGATTTTTCACTCTCACTACAACACTACTCAACTTTCTTGCCTTATGGGTTTTTTTTCTTTTTAACAGTTTTTATCTTCTCAAGTCCCTGTGAGGATTTGAAATTGATCATGCTATCTCTCCATTAAAGGTAACTAAAGAAAACTCAGGAAGGTTATGGTTTATTCCTTGTCTCAGACTCGGAAGAGACAGAACTGGAACTAGGACCATGGCCTTCTAACTCCAAACCACTGTCCTCTATCCTATCTTGGCCAGTCTCATTATTTCTCAGTTTAGCAAAAGACAGTAGAAAGAAAAATCAGGGGATAAAAAGCACTTCTGGAGTGACGGTCACACAGAGGCACCAAGTCTGAGCTGAGTAAAAAGACTAACGATTTCGGATATAGACAAGGATCTTATGAAATGCTCATGGCCTGTAAGCCACACTGGGATGTCACAAGTCAAAAAAGCAGGGCTTTTTTCTTTTTTTTTAATGGGTTAAGCAAAACTCCAACGTGGGTCAGAGGAGTCCTTTTCATTTTTTTATTTTTTTAAATTTTTATTGGTTCTTTTTAATTATACATGACAGTAGAACCCATTTTGATATAATTATAGAGCAGGGAAGATATTCTTTTTTTTTCACAATGTAGATTCACACGATTCATATAATCTTACATATACATAGGGTAATACTGTCTGTCTCAGTCCACTATCTTTCCTTCCCCCACCCCTTCCCGTCCCATTTTCCTCTACACCACCCATACTTCCTCCATTCTTCTCTTGTCCCCCCCTACACCCGCTTTTTTAAAAAATGAAGTCAGGGCTGTATATCTAGCTCTAAAAGCATCAGATAGCAGGGACCTAAAGATGGGCACTACCTGACCTGCTGATCTCGCAAAAGTCCTTCATGTGAAGAACTTGCTGCTAGCCTGGAATTCCCAGCCTCTGCAGTTCACCCATGTACAACATGCCGATTTGTAATAATCACATTTGGGAAAATGATTGGAACGAGTCTAAGGAAACACACACATTTGGTCACATGTTGTTAAGTAAGCTATTGTAGTTAGTTATAACTCCTGTCTTCCTTGCTTTTTGGTTAAAATGCTGTTATATTTGTGGAGCAAACACTGGAACTGAAAGTAATTTTTACCTTAAAACAGTAGTACTTATTATTACTTTTCAAACAATTAATTTGTAGGGAATCTTTAAAATATTAGGTTTACAGTGGAGAAGTAACAAAAGGGTTTATTCAAGGAAAATTCTTTCTAACTTTTCCAACTTTACTCACTTAGCCATTTTATAAGTTCTATAATTTTGAGTTATGTGGGTTTCCCTGAAAGCAGAGACTGAGATGAAGCCTTGTTAGTAGGTAGCTTATTTTTGAGGAGACCCCAGGAAAGAGAACATGGAAAGGACGAGAGCCAATACAGTGTTCGTTAAGCAGTGGCTTCCATTTTGATATCCATACCAAAGCCTTCTTAACTGACGCTTCCCCAGGAACAGGTATCTAATCCATTTTTATGGTTTAGATATGAGTTGGTCCCAAAAGCTCATGCGTGAGACAATGCAAAGAGGTTTAGAGGTGATAGGGTTATGAGAGCCTTAACAAGATGGGTCCATTAATCCACTGATAGGGTTTAGCTGGGTGGTAACTGTAGGCAGGTAGGGTGTGGCTGCAGGAGGTGGGTCACTGAGGGCGCCCCTTTACGGTTTGTATTTTGTTCATGGTGAGAGGAGTTCTGTCTCTGCTTCCTGATTATCATGTCCTGAACTGCTCTCTTTCCCCACACCCTTCCACCATGATGTTCTGCCTCATCTCAGCCCCAGAGCAATGGAGTCCACCCTCTGTGGACTGAGACCTCTGAAAGTAAGAGCTGCAAATAAACTTTACCCCTCTAAAATTGTTCTTGTCAGGTCTTTAGGTCATGGCAGTGAAAAAGCTGACTAAAATAACCATCCTTCGATTCTCTCCGCTGTTATTTTTGCGCTCAAGAATATAAAGAAGCAGCCTTCAATGGCTGCAGAGAAAGCCCTGAGGAAACAGAAACTGTCACACGCTGCTGGGGGACAACACAAAATACTACGGTCACTTTAAAAAGCAGATTGGCAGTTCTAAAAAAAAAAAATTAAAGTTACAGTTCCCATGTAATCTAGTAATTCTACCCCTCGTAAGAGGTTGTATCTTCACATAAAAAAATTTTTACACAGATGTTCATAGAACTTCTATTCATATTAGGAAAAAAGTGGAAACGTACCAAATGTCCATCATAGGATGAATGGGTAAATAAAATGTCATATATCTATGCAAAAGAGTATTATTCAGTCATAAAAGGAAGGAGTGCTACAACTTGGATTGGCCTTGAAGACATCAAGCTAAGTCAAAGAAGCCACATATTATATGATTGTTTTTTGTATGAATGCCAGAATAGGCCAATCCACAGGTGCGTGCAAGAAGGTTCTGTTACTGGCTACAAAATGCAGGTTTTAGCCCCAGATTAGTGGTTGCCTGGGGCTAGAGGAGTAGGAATAGGTTTTAGATAAGCACACCTGCATTCAGCAGTAACAAGCTTTGAAACCTTGAGTATTTTAAAACTCTTCAGTGTTCTCAACTCCGCTGTGGAAATAATAAGGCCAAGTCACTGTAGAGATTAGACTGAGCAATGTAAATAAGGTGTCTGACGCAAAGCACATGCTTCATAAGTGATAGTTATTGTTACTATTACCACTAGTCTTATGATTATTATTACGGACAAAGAACACAGGATGAGGGCATAAGAGACACAGAGGTTAAAACACAGTGTGCATAGATACTTGATGCAGAGACCACAGCTTGGTCAATAATTGGATCACTATAACGCATCATAGTCTGCTTTAATTGAATTCTAACTATTAATATAGTAAAGTGGGTTTTTAAAAAGTATGCATGAAGCTGGGTACAGTGGTACACATCCCTAATCCCAGTGACTAAGGAGGCTGAGCCAGGAAAATCTCGAGTTCAAAGCCAGCCTTAGCAACAGTAAGGCATTAAATAACTCATTGAGACCGTGTCTCTAAATAAAATACAAAGTAGGGCTGGGATGTGGCTCAGTGGTGGAGTGCCCCTGAGTTCAATCCCCAGTCTCCCCCCAAAAATAAGTATGCATGAAAAATGAAAATCTGCAATGGAGAATTCAGGAAGAGCAGAAAGATCATTCATTTCTAGAAGGTTGCAGAGGAACTTTGAGGACTATATGAGTAGAACCTCGGCCTTGGAATTAAGAATTATATCAACAACTAACTTTTGTTGAACGTTACTCTGGACCAGCACTCATTTAATTCACATGATAATAGTAGGAGGTTAACTATCAGTTATTTTCCCTGTTTTTTCTAAATAAATTTTAAGAAGAGGGTCAGGGTGTATAGCTCAGTGGTAGAGAGCTTGCCCAGCATGCATGAGACCCTGGGTTCAATCTCCAGCACTGAAAGCATAATAATAATAATAATAATAATAATAATAATAATAATAATAGTTAAAAGATTTGATTAACTTTCTAAAGTCACAGCTAGGAAGTGGCAGTGTCACTGTGTAAACTCAGGTCTATCCAAATCCAAAGCATGTGCTCTACTACAAAAAGATGGTGCCATTCTCAAGGGGAAGGAATGCAGAGGAAAATGAATCTGGAGGAGCAATGGGATTAAGCAGTGGACCCTCCCTTTGGATGGCCTCATCCGGGACTGTGACCTGGCACACCTCTCAGCCCCCTTTACATGCATTCACCTAGCACACGACTGCAGGGACACCACTGGCAGAGAACACACTGTAAGTGATACAAGCTGTCCATCTGTTCCACCAGTGTTGGTGGCAGCAAAGTCACTTACAAAAAGATTGCAAGCTAAGGGTGTGTGGTAGGGTTTGCAAGTCAGGGGGGAAGATTGTAAGGGATGTTGGAAAATATATCAAGGAATGAATGAGAGATAAATAAAAGTTCAGAGAGCTGCATGCAGTTGAGTCCAAGGGCAGGGAAAGAGAGTTTAGCTCATCAGAAAGGGAAAGAAAAAGTACTTTTGGTTCCCAATACTTCAAGGTGGTATCCTGGAGGCACAAAGTATCTCTTAAGAGTTCTAGGTCAGGGCTTGGCATGCCCATGTAATCTCTGCTACTTGGGAGGCTGATTCAGGAGGATCACAAGTTCAAGGCCAGCATCAGCAACTTAGTGAGAGGCTATCTCAAAATAAAATAAAAAGGGCTGAGGATGTGGCTGATATTGGGTTCCTTCCCCAATCTTGTTGACTCTGTGAGGTGGGAGAAAGGGAGGAGAGGAAAGTGGAAGAAAACCATACAAAAATCTTGCCTACTTTGCAGTTTAACCAAAGACCATTTCTGAGCCATTGTTTTTGCTGTAGATGATAGCATGGAAAAGAAAATGGATTAATGATGGCCTTCTCACTTAAAAAAGAAATTCTTAAGAAGTTTTGTTAACTTAGTAATGAAAGTGATATTGTTTCTGAAGTACCAAGCATACAAGAGGAATTTTTGTGTGTAATTTGTTCGCTGATTTTTTTCTTCTTTTTGTTTCTTTTCTTTTCTTTTTTTTAGTAATGGAAATTGAGCCCAGAGGTATTCTACCATTGGGCTACATTCCCAACCCTTTTGAGACAGGGTCTTGTTAAATTGCTCAGACTAGCCTCAAATTTGTGATCCTCCTGCCTCAGTTCCTCACTACTACCCGCAGTGGCTGAGATCACAGCATTGTTAGATTAAAAAAAAAAAAAGAAGAAGAAGAAAGAAGGAAATGGAATTTTAACTTTTAAAAAATGGAAATTTTTCCACCCATGAAAGATAAATAATAATTCTGTTGGTATCCAGGGGGAATTGGTTTCAGGACCCCCTTGGATACTGAAATCTGCAGGTGCTCAAGTCCTTTATGTAAAATATCATAGTATTTGCATATAGCCTACACACATCCTCCCTTACACTTCAAATCATCCCTAGATTACTAGCAATGCCTAACGCAATGGAAATGCTCTGTAAATAATGTTAAACTGTATTGTCTGGGGAATCACGACAAGAAAAACAAAGCTATGCATGTTCAGTAGAGTTGCATTTTTTCCCAAATATTTTCAACCTGCAGTTGGTTGAATCCAGGGAGGGGAACCTTAGACATGGAGAGTCAGCTGCTGCCAATTATGGAAGGTGTCATTTCTACCTATAGATCAACTTGGCAATAACTAGGAGTTTTCTCCTTTGACTTGGAGTGCCAGGCTCCAGGTATTTCAGCAGGTCCCTGGAGGCCAGTCCCTGAAATGCCACTCCAGATGCGGAGTCTGACATGGTACCAGCAACTCACCAAATGAATGGTTGGTAGAACCAGCCTCAAAATCCTAGATATTAAAGCTTAGTCCCCAACTAAAGTTATAATAATATTTTTAATTATTGCAAATCCAATAAGCATATCTGAAGTTTCTCAGAAATTCTTTATTAGCTTTTTAAAAATATCTTAAATGAAAGGTGGATCAATTCAAATAAATTTGAGGGAGTATATTCTTGGTTGCTTAAAATTCAATCACGCATTTAATAATGTATTAATAATTAAACATTCAAAACCTGTATTGAGATATTGCCCTTTAAATAAAACTTTCAAATCTAAACTACTTCCCAAGAACCACTGAAAACCAACATACTTTATCAAGTTGTGAAACATGTCAAGATTGTGGATTGATCATAGTGAAGATTTTTTTGTGGGTCAGGTAATGGAGATTGAATTCAGGGCACGCCACACCCCCAGCCTTATTTTGTATTTTATTTTATTTAGAGACAGGGTTTCACTGAGTTGCTTAGTGTCTTGCTTTTCCCGAGGCTGACTTTGAATTCGTGATTCTCCTGCCTCAGCCTCCCAAGCCACTGGAATTACAGGCCTGTGCCACTGTGCCCAACACTGGCTCTTTTTGTCAAAGGAAAATAAAAATCCATGATCAAGGCATCACCTCCTTAATTTGTGAGTCCTGAACTCTTCTTAGTTTATGAATGCTTTAGGAAACATCTACCCAGAAAAAATGCACATCTGAAGATTGAGAATTTTCATAAATAATTTCTGAGTGCTTCATAGAGCTCTTGAAGCCCAATTGAGTGTGTAGGACCTGCACTAAGAACACATGCCTTACATGTTCCTTCCCAATCTATCATTGTGCTATACACACAAGAAGGCCACTATTGACAGGTCATGTGTGTTCTCTCATTGCTTTGGGAGAGGGTGCTGTGTACTACCAAGCTCCCCTGACAAGGTCAGAATATAACCTATAGTGTCATGATATAGAGGGAAAAGTCCTGGGTTTGTTGGCAGCAGACCTAGATTCTGCAGGTCACTCTATCCAATACATTGAGAAAATCACTTAAACCTTTCAGGAGACAAAGACAAGCTTAAGGTTAGGAATCTTATAGTGCAAGGAACTGCACAATATTTTCATTTCCACTTTGCAAATTTGGAAACAAGTTAAAAAATGTGCTCCAAGAAATGCTTAGCTTGTGAATATTAGCCAGTCTTCAGTATTGGGTTGTCTGAATCCCAAACTTACACTATTTTTCAGATTGCATGGGTGTTTTTCAAACTGTGCATAAAGAACCTCCTGAGAGTGGTTGGTTCCAGGAGTTTGGGGGAAAGAGTACCTTTGTGCCTACTGGTTTTGTATATTTGAATTCTTAAAAAGAATTTTCAAAGTTGCAAAAGTGTTTGAAAAGCATCATATTTCACTCTGTACTCAGTTGCACACCTGTAAAAGGAGAAGAATAATAATATCTCCTTTTTGTGAAGAATAAATAAGAAGATGCATGTGAACATCTGTGTTAACTGATAGGCATTATTTGCCTAGAGCTTTAATGTAATTATTATATGGCAATAACAGAGAACTTTCCTCTTTAAAAATCTTCACTATCGGGCTGGGGATATAGCTCAGTTGGTGGAGTGCTTGCCTTGGAAACACAAAGCTCTGCGTTCAAATTCCCAGCATCACACACACACAAAATCTTCACTATCTCTGGGCTCGATGGTGCATACCTATAATCCCAGTGGCTCAGGAAGCTGAGGAAGGAGGATTGTGTGTTCAAAGCCAGCTTCAGCAACTTAGCAAGGCACTAAGCAACTCAGTGAGACTCTGTCTCTAAATAAAATACAAAATAGGGCTGGGGATGTGGCTCAGTGGTTGAGTTAAAAAAAAAAAAAAGATTGTTAATAAGCTCATCCAGTCTCTTTCCAACAGAGATCCGAGCTTCCCAAATTTTCATAAATGTAAGAATAATCAGAAAATAGTCGCCAAATAAAATATGACTATTAGGTAATATTAAGGAATTATTATTATTTTTGTTAGGTGCCTTTAAAGAAAACATTTCCAATAATTTAATTGTTAACATGTGTGGAAGTTTTATTGCCATAATTTTTTGGTGCCACACAAGGAAAAATGCCCTCACAGATCCTTTCAAAGACTCATTATTTTATTTTATGAGAAAAAGAGACAAGTAAAATATTCAACATAGAACAGATTGAAAAATAAAGAATACTAAGTTTCATTTGACTCTTGTCTGGCAACCATTAGGGTAGATCAGTAACTGGTTTCCAGAATAAGATTTGATCCTGTTAAAGTTCATCAGAAAGTGCTTACAATTTTTACCATGAATGCAAATATCTTTGCAGAAAGAGGTTATAAATTTTATTATGCAAAAATGTTCTGTCTCTGACATGGTTTAGTACAATATTTCATTCTAAGTGTGATAGTGACATTGTAGTTGTCCTGCCCCTCCCCTTTTTAAATAAGAAACTAAAAAATATAGAATACTGAAAAGTTGCAAAGATAGTACCAAATGTCCTGTGGACTCTGTACCCAACTTCTTTGGTAGCATTTTACATTACTCCTGTATATGTGTCACAACTAAGGAACCAATATGGTTACATGACTGTTAACTGAAATACACACTACTCAGATTTTGAAGGGTTATAGAAAATAATATTCCTGAAAGATAGTCCCTGAAGAAAAATAGAGAGAGGTATGGCTTGGGAGGAGGGAAGGGAAAATAGCCAAGGATTAACCTCCCAGCAGATCCTTTCCTGATAAGGATGGGCCCTGGGGCAAAGGGATGGATACTGAATGCTGGGCCCTAAACCCTGACCTTCCCCCATGGCAAATTAGCCCTACCCTATGAAACCAAAATCTCCTCTGTAACTGACGGTCATTTTCACATCCAGAAAATGAGCCCCATTGGTGCCCAAGTCAGAGAATGAATAAAGGCATCTCTGAATCCGTTGAGGTCTCTGCATCTTATCCTTTTGCACTTACAGATTTTACTAGTACTTTTCTCATTACATCAGAGCAGTGGTCCCTGCTATCAAGGTGAATTATCACTGATGCTGTCACCGATGATGTTAACCTTGCTCATTGGCTAAGGTCATGTTTGCTTTTTGCTAGATTTCTCCACCGTAAAGCAGTCATCCCTCCTGCTTTTCATACTCTATGTTTTGAAAGCACATCACTAAGCACAGCCTAGGTCCAAGTCCCTCCCCATTTTTTGATATGCATACTGAAATATTTAAAAGTAAAATGACACAATTGTCAGAGATTTGTTTTAAAATAGTCTACCAAAAGAAAAAAAAATGTGTGGGGATGGAAGATAAATAAAAACAAGCATGGCAACATGCTGATGACTGTTAAAGCAAGTGATTTATACAGAGAGGTTAGATTCGCTCTATACTTATGCATATGTTTGGAATTTTTACTTTGCAAGCTTAAAAGTAAAAGAATTACCATGGGGGATTTCTTCCTAAATTGTAGGGGTTTCAAGTGTAATGATGCCATATTCTCAGATATACTCATTGAGCGAGGATTTGCAGAGGGATGGGTTTGAGTTGCAAGGGGAATCTAACAACAACAACAAAATGTCACCATCGAATGGGCTCGTGATATTTTTCCAGCCTGAACCAGTCTGTGGGCAGAGGGTAGCATGGGTTCAACTTACAAATATTCCATGTTTGGGAGTTAGGCTGAAGACAGATAGTTCTCTTATTGCTGAAAAGACAAAACAATAGAATGGTCTGATTGCTTTTCTCCCACAACCCTGGAGCAAGGCTGACCTGGTACTTTGGCTGAGTCTTAGTGTGTCCAGGTCGCTGAAACAGAATACCATAAACCAGGTGGCTGAAAAAGAACAGAAATTTATTTCTTGCAGCTCTAGACACTGGGAAATTCAAAATCAAGGCACCAGCAAGTCAGTGCCTGGTGAGGCTCATTCTTCATCGATAACAGCCTCCTTGCTGTGTCTTTGCCCTCAGGTCCTAGCTACCACCCCGAAAGGCCCTACCTGCTAATATTATCCTTTCGGGAGGTTAGGATTTCAACAGATGAATGTGCAGGGGACACAAATCTTCAGGTCATAACACTGTCCAAAAGAAGGAGCTCTTGGTCTGATTCCATTAGTTTCCAAAAAGTTCCAGCATGGTGCAGTCAGGCTGTTTCTGTTTTTAGTGACTGGGTGGAAGACAAAGAATTCTCAGCAGCTTTTCTGGGTCTGCTTCACTAAGAATTTACCAGCAACACTTAGGAAAGTCTAGAACTTCTGTCCACCCAGCTTTAGGCTCCTGTGTGTGTGTGTGTGTGTGCACGTGCTACCTGAACTTCATCAGCTCTTTCACTGTCATTTAACCTATGTTTCATTACATTTGTTTATAAGATTGGCTTTTGTCTCTTGCAGTGCCATAATCTACTTCCATTACTTCTATTATATATTCAGTCTATCCAGTTAGGGCCTCGTTTATTGTAGGTGCTCAATAAATATTTGGGAATGAAGACCAAGGCACCTGACAGGGTATTTGTATAAAACTGAAGATTTGCCAGGCACAGTGCCACATGCCTGTAATCCCAGTGACTCTGGAGGCTGAGACTGAGGCAGGAAGATCCCAAGTTTGATGCCAGTCTGGCAACTCAGCAAGACCTTGTCTTAGGATAAAAAATAGGACTGGGGTTGTAGCTTAGTGGTAGAACACTTGTGTAGCATGCAGAGGCACTGAGTTTAATTCTTAGCACTGCATATACATACATAAATCAAATAAAGGTCCACTGACAACTAAAAGAATATTTGAAAAATGTAAATAATTAAAACAAAAAATGAAAAATGTTGGAGATATAGCTCAGTGGTACAGCGTCCCTGGATTCAATCCCTAGTAACTGAAAAAATATATAATATATATCATATCATATATATATTATATATCATATCATATATGATATATATTAAAATAAAATATATATTCATATGTAAATATTCCTGAGTTCTTCCCAATATTCTGAGAATCTATATATTCATCAAGCCCTGTCTCTGATGGAAGTGTCCCATGATCACACTTAGAAATCCTGCCTAAATTCTAAGGGAGAGACTATGTTGATAACCCCTCTATTAACATGTTTTGATGAATGGATAGAAGTTTGAATAAATGAGTTTACATTCTTCATGAAGAGATGAAATCTACAGCTGGCTTTTGTTGTCAACTTTTGATACAGTTTTAGCCTTGACACTCTTGGGTTATTTATTTTATTTTATTTTTTTTAGTTGTAGATGGACAGCATGCCTTTACTTTATTTGTTAATTTTTATGTGGTGCTGACGATCAAACCCAGTGCCACGCACAGTCCAGGCAAGCGCTCTGCCACTGAGCTACAGCCCCAGCCCGACACTCTGGGTTTATTCTCAGAATCAACTAATCAGGCAAAATCGCAGAGATAGAAGATGTTGACACTTGGAGGGCTTTAAAGACTAGTTCGAAATTCAATGGCTTCGGAGTGGCTAGTTCTGTCTCCCTTCAGCGGTTCCTTCACTAGATTTCATGATTTATTGATTCATTTTTTTAAAAGCATCACTTCTATTCAAGTGTTTATTGAAGGTATTTAATATTTTAGGCATTATAGTCGGCACTAGAGAAACAGAGAAATAGAAACAGATCTGAACCCAAGAATGTCTTTGTAATCAATAGCAGCAAGGTAGAAAAGAAAACCAGAAAACCAACAACTACAATATCATCTCTCAGGTGCTGAAAAGAGAAAGTATTTTCTGGTGTGTACCTTAGAATTCATCCCTGTAACCACATGATGAGAGTATGGTAGATCTCTGGAGATGTTTGGCTTCTGCCCTCTTTGGCCAATTCATCCAAACAACCCCTCATTCCTCACTTTGTTCCTTGGGACCAATGAACCCACTCAGACAGGCCCTAGCTCCATTTCTGACATTTCCCCCGCACTAGCCAATACTCGCATGGCAAACCAACTCATTGAGCTTGAAGCTCACAGGCTGTCCACACTGTAAGGGAAATGCAACCAGTTGTGGTGTGTATTTTACAGTTTTCTGAGGTAAAAAGCACAACACAAGTGGAGAATACTTTAAATGTCTGGGACATGATATGGTATCATAGAAGGAGCAGTGGATTGGGAATCTCATGAGAAACAATAACAGTAAATACAGCCTTGCTTTGTTGTTGTTAAGTACAAAGCCTTCAGTCCTCAAAGCCCTTTTCTTGACACTGAGCAAGTCACATAGTGTCTCTGGACCTTGATTTCCTTATCTGTAGAACGAGGGGGTTGGACTTGCTTATCTCTAAAGTCCTCTCCAGCTTTAGAAGTCTGATAAAAAGTTTTATCTACACTATGACTTCATGTAAAGACCCAACTGGCCTCCCATCCCTTTCCCCAGCTCTGGCTAACCTGTGGGGTTGTGAAATTCTATATATGCGGCTATCAACTGCAACACTGAAAATTATTTTGTACGGATGATGGAGTAGGGGAAAATTTGAATCTAAAAATTAAACAGGACATGGTTCTGTAGAAGAGTTATGTGGAAAAAATGGAAGCAAATTGAAATAGTCAGCAGGGAGCAAAGCACAGGAGGCTTCTGTCATGGTCTAGACAGGCCCTGGTGGTCAGAATAAATGTCCTTCCATCATTCCATTACAGTATGTTTGGTCACTGAACAGATGCGTATCGAAGAGTTACTGTTGCAAGACACTAGGTTAGTCCCTAAAAATATTGAAGAGAAGCAATCTGAAAACTCCATTTTTTGGCCGGAATACAATTAAATTTAAAATTGCTTTAGGATTTAAGGAGATTAAGCAACTTCCAAGCAATTATAAACAATTACACTTTTACAATAAATATTGAAGATTACAGTTGCATATTAAAATTTTATACATATTTTTTGTTAGAAAATTCTCAAAGAATGAAAACAGAGAATGTTTTGAAAGTGCATGCCAAATTTCTAGTAAAAATGGTTTTCTGTATTTAGGGAAAGTGTAATGCTGGTATTTTAGATTAAGTGTTATGTTTGTCTTTGGGCTTCAGTGCTGCATGATTAAGAGAATTGCTCCAAACTAATTTTATACAAAAGAGATGTAGTCACTTGGCATTATTATTCCAAGGGTAACTAGGTTTTAAAAAACAAAAAAACAAAAAAACTATTCTCTCTGTCTCTCTTTCTCTTTCTCTCCTCTCCCTCTCTCTCCTTCTCTCTCTCTCTCTCTGTCCATCACCAATGGGAAACAAGAAATTAAACAATAAAATTGTATTATTTTTCTTTTTCTATTTTGAGATTTGACCTCAAGCAGTTCAGTTCCAGGGACCGTGATCTTGCCCTCAGATCAGGTTTTATAGAATGTGATATATTGAATTTCAGGGTCCTAAGTACTTTGAGGTCCTGCATGGAAACGGAAAGGGAAATGGGTAAGAGGGTAAACCAACTGAAAGGTAATGAAGAATTCTACCAATGGACAGACATGGCACCTCAGTGAGGCAGAAAACAGTGGTGATGGCCCAGGAGGCCACCAGGAAGTCACAAGGTGAACAACAGGACAACAGGAGACTGGAGTTTTTGTTTTCTAAAGAAGAGAGATTTAAGATGATGACGAATTTCTGGTTGGATTCCTGAGAGTAAGTTTAAGTACAATGGGAAACAAAGGCCATTCTAGTAAAGAAGCCCCAAGAATTGTAAATTTTATATTTAGATAATCTATTACATGAATGTTGACACATCCTAATGATGTGGCCTGAAAATGGGTATGAATGATTGATGCTTTCTGAAAATTATCAAATTTTACAGCCTGGTCAAATTTCATGAATTTGCAATGGGAGATTTGAAACACATGTGTATTCTTAATTTATTGAGGTTATTTTGCTTTGTTGTTAAGCACTCTGAGTGCTTCTGTCTTTTAATAAGGAATTTAAATATTTTTCCTTATTCTGATATACTTAGGCCTGCTACATTACTCTTTGGTTTTAAGCAAAAGCAGAAACCAGCTTTGGTTAACATGAGCAAAAAGACTGAATATTGAGCACAGGAAACTGACAGTAAAGTTTGAATAATGTGGTAATTTTAATTTTTCAAAATACCGCAACGGTATCCTCTGTCCCACATGCTCATTTTCAATGTGACTTAAATACTCCTTCCACTGAAAGGGGGGTATATGTGCCCTCCTCTTGAATCTGGGTAGATTTGTGACATTGGTGAATTCAAGCCACATGACTGCTGACCCAGGTCATGAAAGGTAACCAGCTTCTCCATGACTCTCATGGGATGCTTGTTCTTGCAACTTAGCCACATTACCACAAAGAAGCCCTTACAACCCATGGAAAGACCCATCTGGAGAGGAACTGAGGCTCCCAGCCATCAGCCCTAGCTGATCACTCCTGGGAGTCCAGCACAACGCTCTGAGTTCTTCATTATTTTGAGTCACTACATTTTGAGATGGTTTGTTATGCAGCAATAAGCAACTAGCACAGGGAACCAAGCTTAGAACTGAGCTGGAAGCAAGGAAACCCAACTACCTGTTCCAAGGAATAGGAAAGAGGAATTTTCTCCAGTGGGTTACCTCACTGGAATGAATGAACACTAGCCACTTTCAGTCTGGTTACCATCCTTAAGTTCCAGGTTTCAGTGAAGGGCCTTCCACTCTTCCAACTTCACACACCTCCTCACCCTTTGGCTGCCAAAGAGCAGAAATCTTGAATAACAGCCCTGATTATCTGCAACTGAAATAAAAGAGACAATTACTCAAAAGGAAATGTGGATAAAGGAAGTCTGTATTGGTTTTTTATCACTGCTGTGACAAACTGCCTCAAACTCGGTGGTTTTTGCAACACAAATATATTGCCTTACAGTCTGTAGTTCAGAAGTCCAAAATAGGTCTTCCTGGGCTAAAACACAGGTGTCAGCAAGACCACTTTCCTTCCTGGAGGCTCTGGGAGAGAATTGGTTTCCTTGTTCAATGCAGTTTCTAGAGGCTGCTCATATCTGTGGCATATGGTCCCCTTCCTTCATTTTCAAAATTGCATTTCTCTGTCTTTTCTATATCACATTTTGTTCTAGTTCTTTCTGTTTCCATTTGTCAATTTTAAGGAACCTTGTGATTACTTTGGGTTCACTTTGACAAGGAGTTGGGATGGTCACCCCATCTTAGATTCCTTAACTTGAGCACACCTGCAAAGTCCCTTTGCCTTGTGGGTTAACATAATCATGGGTTTCAGGCACTGGACATGGACATATTTAAGGAACCATTATTCTTCCTACTATGGTACACAAAATAGAATGGATGTCAGGAGGGTCAAATTGCCTAAAAGTATGTCCTTTATGCTATGCATTCTCTTAAAAATTATTTTATTTGTTCTAATTTATTGTACACATTCTGTTTTATATTTTTCTTTTATTCACTTTATTAAATTCATCAGGTTACCCTGGTTCTACTTTTTCCACTCAAGTAGTTTATACTTTAAATATTCAATTTATATTCACTTACATGGTGACCTTTTACTTATCATGCATCAGTGACATACTGTTTCTGGGTATTTCAAAATAATACTATATCTGTATACATCTCTGAAGAAGACAAAAAAACCTAGCATGATATTCCCTCTCTCCTTTCTCTTTATTTTCATGATACAGTCCTTTTTGTTATAGATTGTCATTATTTCTTTTTATTTTACAAAGTATTAATGACAGATTTAGTCAAGTTTTGGTTTTTATTTTAGGGGAAGTGTTTGGCTGCAAATAAAAGAATACTCAACTAAATGTGACGTAAAATGAGTAAAACTTATGTTGCATAGAGAAAAAATTCACAGATATGTTGTTTCTGGGTTAATTTAGTGGTTCAGTGATGTCACAAAGGATCCAGGTGCTTTTCACCTTTTCACTTTTTTCACAAGTTCATCTGTCCTGGTAGGAAGAAGACATCTATAGCTCCAGCTATTATGTTCTCACACTTCTTGTTTGAAGATAATGCATTAGTTATCTTTTGCTGCATAACAAGTCAGACAACTTAATCATAAAATTTATCATCTTTCATGTTTTCTGTGGGTCAGGGATTTGGGAGCAGCTGGGTTGGGCGGTTCTAGCTCAGGGTCTCTCATGAGACTGTAGTCAGAAGGGGTTGGGATGGCAGTCCTCTGAGGATTTGATTGTGGCTCAGGATCTGCTTTAAGGTGGCTTTTTCACATGGCTGACAAGGTGCATGAATGTCTGCAGAACATGGTAGCTGACTTCTTTGAGAGCAGTTGCACTCATAGGGGTGATTTTGCTTACCAGGTGACATTTAGCTATGTCTGAAGACATTTTTAGTAGTCACAGCCTGGAAGGTGCTTTTGATACCTGGTGGATGGGGACCAAGGATGCTGCTGAACATCTTATACTACACCAGAGAGCCTCCTCCTATAGACTCAAAATGCCAATAATGCTAAGGCTGAGGAACTCTGCCATAGAGCAAGGAGCCCAAGAACAAGGTGAAAGTGGCAATTGCCATTTAATACCCAGCTTTGGAACTTGTCAGTGCTCTGTGTAGGAGGAATCCATGTAAGGTTGTGAATACCAGGAAGTAAGGCTGTTTGGGGGCCATCTTAGGAATAGCTACCAGAGACTGGAGGTTTTTCCTGGACAGTTCTTATTTCCTTCCTCTTCCCTTCTTTCCTCTTTGATTTTCAAAGGAGAATTCCATTCTTATAACTCCCACCAGATTTCTCTTTCCTCCTCATTTGTGAATATTATGTGATATGCACATGTCTAAACCAATCACTAGAAGAGAGAAAAGATGAATTTGTGTCATATAACATTCACCCTCCCATTGGGGCTCATATTCTTTAAAAACATGGAGTATAAATTCTCAAAATCAGTGTTTTACCAGTAAGGAAGGAGAATGGCTTTGAGTGGGTAGTAAACAGAGTTTGCAGGGCTGGGAGTAGGTCAGTGTTAGAGAACTTACCTAGCATATGCAAGGTCCTGGGTTGGATACCCAGCACTTAAAAAAACAAAATGTTTCACACATTTTCTTTTTGGATTCAGTTTTCTCTTTGGTGGAATGTATTTTCTAAAAATAATTTCAGAGATGGTCAGTCATCTGAATCCTTATGTGTCTAAAAATATCTGTCATTATTTTGTATTCTCTCTTAAATGTTAATTTAGTTGGGTAGAGAATTCCAGGTTAAAAATAAGTCTCTTAGAATACTACTTTGTTCTATATTAACATCCACTGTTGCAGATAAGAAGTAGATAACCTAGTTAGCATTTTCTTTTTAGCTTTCATGCTCTGAAATTCCATCATGATGTGTTCAAGTATGGTATTGTGTACTTAGGCATTTGGCTCAGCACCAAATGAGAGCTTTAAACCTGAGATACTGGAACATTTTCTATCATTTCCTTGAGTATTTTCTTCCAACCATTATCAAGATTTCCTTTTGGATGAATATTGGAATTTCTGGATTTATTTGCTATGCTACTTAAATTTTCTCTTATTGCTTTATCTTTTCTCCTGCAATCCTGAAGAAAACTGGGTCCAATGTTTTATCTTACTAATTCACCCTTTAGTTGAGCTTGTATCCCTATAGCATGGTGATGAAGAGCCTAAGTTCAAATCCTGGTTTAGTCACTTCTATTGTGTTGCTTTGGGTAAGTTGAACCTTTCTGTTCTTTAGTTTTCTCATGTGTAAAATGAATGTGCCAATAATATTGCCTGCCCTGTAAGATTATAAATATGAAAATGTAAATACATGAATGCTTTCTTAGTCCATTTGGACTGCTGTAACAAGATGCCTTAGACTAGGTAATTTGTAAACAACAGAAATTTATAGCTCACAATTTTAGAGGTTGGAAAATCCAAGATCAAGGCACCATCATGACATTGGGTAGCTGGTGGACCTCATGGATGATCCCTTCTATCTTTCCTCATATGGCATAATGGCAAGCAGGCACTCTTAAGCCTCATTTATAAGGTATAATCTATTCAGAAAGGCTCTGCACTCATGCTCTAATCATCTCTGAAGGGCAACACCTCTTAATATCATTGCTATTGGGGTTAGGTTTCAACATTTGAATTTTGGGGAGACACATTCAGACCATATCAAATTCTTAGAATATGTGTAGCATGTTATTACTTTATTATTCAATCTACTCATTTTTATTTCAATAAACATTCTTAATTAGTCCGTTAACTGGTTTGCTTTTATAATAACCTTGCTGTTTTATGATGCAAGCTCCCATACTACCTTTCTAAGATTACAAAAATGTACATTATAAAACTTTTGCTGAGTGCAATGGTGTACACCTATAATTCCAGTGGCTTGGGAGGTTAAGGCAGGAGGATTGTGAGTTTAAAGTCAGCCTCAGCCCCAGCACCGCTAAAAAACTAAAACAAAACAAAGCCAGCCTCAGCAACTTACTGAGGTCCTAAGTAACTTAGTGAGACCCTGTCTCAAAATAAAAAACGAAGAATAAAAAAGAGCTGGGGATGTGGCTAAGTGGTGAAGCACCTCTTGGTTTAATCTCTAGTATCAAAACAAATAAAAAACTTTTTCCTGTAATAATCATAATTTTGGGCGTTGATGTTTGTTGATTGATGTTAGTGTCTCTCTTTCATAGTAATAGATTTCCACAAATGAATGGTGCTTTTGGGTTGTCCACTCATCTTAGTGTTGAAACTCTTATTTGCCTATCTACGGTGCCAATTCTGATTTATGAGTGCTTGCGTTGCTGATTGTGATGGGAGGAGGGTTGGAGAGTACATGGTGCAGGGTAGGGGATATTGATAATCTCCTTCTGTGTATGCATGTGGTCTGCTTTTCCCCAGCAATTGGTGATCAACTCTCTGGGGTGCTATTTTGTTCACTGGCCTTAGGACCCATACTCAAAGAGAGTACGTGTCAGGGCTGAAGGTAGTCATGTCCGCTGGTGAGGCTTACCTTCCTTCATATCACTCATCACTATATGACTAAAATTATCTTAGTTATTGATTATTTTCTTACAAGTTTATTGTTCACATCTATGAAGACAAGGACTTTGTTACCAAGGTTTTATCTCCAGGGCCTAGTACTGGTCTTACACAGAATGATTCACATATTTGTTGAATGAATGAAAGAATGAATGAATGAATGCTGTTCTTTCATTACTCACCATGATGAATGACATCCTCTTTGAGCTTGTCGCTGCTCCAGCTCTTACCCAGTCCCACCCCTTATAGTCTGGTTTGTGGCTCCACTGGAAATTCAATTCTGCCTGTTTTATATAATCCACAGAGTCCACTGGATCACTAGACCACTGATCTCGTTTGTCTCTTACAACCCCAACAAATGTTTAAAAATTGATTTTCTACCAAGAGATTTGTGGTGACAGAGATGTATGGAATGTGCTTTTGGAAATTCCACAAGTGGTGTCTCTGATTTCTACAGTGTGGTTTTAGCTGGAGCATACACTGGACACTAATTAACTTTGAATGTAACAGGGAGAATACAACCTCCTTTGGGATTCTTCCTTTAATAAATATCTTTAAAACATAACAATATTTCAGATTTATAAAGATACAGAAGATAATATAATCAATAACCATTACTAACCATCCAGATTTAACAATTCAAACATTTAGCAATATTTGCTTGAGATATTAAAAAAAATAGGTATAACTCTTAGAGGCTCCTTTGTGCCTTCCCATTCCACTCCTCTTCCTCCCTTCTCACTATCCTGAAGTTGATCTGTATCCTTCCTGCCCATGTTGGTGCTTTTTATAGTTTGCTGCCATTTACCCCAGACGTAAATAGCATATGGTATTGTTCTGCAGGCTTTCAAACTGCACATAGATGGTATCAGTTCTCTCAGTCCTTCAGATTACCCCAAGAGGAAAATCTCACTTTGCTTGAATCTTGAATGCCTTTTCTGGCATTTGCTATTCTCTCTCTTAACAAATTAAGAGCAGGTCTTAGGCTAGAAGCCTAGGGGAGGCAATGATAGCTAGCTAGAATTTAATAATACTGCTTTATTTTCTATTATATTTATTTGAAAGGGTTCCTTCCTTTTCTAGCAAGTGTTGCTAGCTTTCCATTTACAGTAGTGTTTTATATTTTCTTTTAAATTAAAGGTAGGGAAAAATGAAAGTGTTGATTTAAAGAGAAATGATAAGTAGTAATAGTTACAGGCACTCTACAGATGAGGCAAAAAATTAGGAAGTTTGTACTGGAGTAGCTGAAGGTTGTGCTACATCTGATCTACAGGATAAAAAGTTCAAGTTCCTAAATGGGGCACGTAAGGCTCTACCTGATCTGACCTCTGCTTTCTTCCCAAGTCCCAGGAATCACCATTATTACTTCACCTCCAGCTGTACAAACTGCTTGGAGCTTCCGCCTCCTCACCTGTGGCACTAGTTGGAGGTGCATTTGCTATGCTAATCATTCCTTTTATGGTTATTTCCTGTAGCCAGCTCCCCTGCCTTCACCTGGCTCTCAACTCAGGTGAGAGGGAGCTCTAAGGAAGCCCTTCTCCACTTAGTACCTGTCACTGTGCTGCACATATAATCCTCTAATTTGATCCTAAACCCAAGAGTTGAATTTAGTGCGAACATCACTGTATTTATCTTTATGGACCCAACCGGTTACTCATGTTAAAAGAACTGCTTGTGATGCTTGATCCACTTGTGATGTTGCAAATAATGTCTGGTGTATAAAGTGAAGGCTTTCTGTGGTGGAAAAAAAGTCCATCTCACATTTCCATGTTTGAAGTTTTTAAAATAGTTCTGTTTACATAAGTCAATAGCTGATCTTAAATTTTCTTTCACACTGAGATGATACATTAGCCTGTTGTCTAGATGAAGGGAAAAGATGAATAATAATAAAGAGGAAATAGAAGGGAAAAATGATAATGATGGAAAATGATGGTTTTTAATGTCATTCTGACATGGTGGTTTACTACACAGTACTTATTATATCGACCTGGATGGTTTCATTAGAAAAATGAGACATCAAAGAGTGCAATTTTAATATAACACGTTTGACATATAATATTTAAAGACAAAAGCTTCCAAACTGTTAGAGCTGTTGAGACGTTGCAACAACTTTCAAGTGTCATGGTCTATGATCCACAGTGCATACGAATAAATACAGCATTATTAACAAAAACAGTACAGCAAACACTGAATGCTGTTTAAAGTACTTTAACCAAAGTAGTCTGGATGAACTAACTGCATTGGGTTTCATTCGTTCATTCAAAAGTCTTTTTTTGAAGCTCATCTTCACGCTACGTAATTAAAAACCTTCACTTGGCCAGAGGTAAATTCCCGTCTTAACAGAGATTCAAAGAATACTTTTAAGAGTAACTGGTGTATTTGTAGTTCAGATTTAGCGTTTTCTTCCGATGCATTTCGCTTGGCTAAGGCCGAGAGAGCCAGGGCTGCGCGGGAGGCTGCGGGAAGTGGCTTTACTTTCTTGATCACTGAATGTCATGTTTACCGCTGTAAACACCCAGGGTTTAAATGAGAAAGCAGGCGAGGTGAAATAGCCCTCACGCGTACATCTTCCAGGTTGCATCTTATCCACCAGTCAAACTTTCTCCATCAATCTGGGTAGGTCAGTGCGAAAATGCCGCCCGAAGGAAAAATACTGTCTTGAGGTTGCTTGTGTTGCTTTACCCAATGTCGACTTTGGAGTTACCTGAAACATTTTAGCTACTGCACCGAGAGAGCAAGCTTCTCGTTTCAATTCGGTCATTTCCGTGGGGAATTGCGGCACGAGCAGGTCTTGGGTGTGGCGATGTCGAGAGAGCTCAGATCTGCTAGCTTTCCCGCTACTGGTAAACCTTCCCAACCCCAAAGCAGCCAGTGACCGGCGTCCCGGGCCTGTCATCCAGCTTCCTGGGGGCCGCGGGTGGACCTGACCCCGCGGCCGCTGCACATCGCTGAAGCGCCAGGCTGCGCGCCGCGAGTGTGCGCTTCTCCCCCACTCGTTCCGCGTCTGGAGGCGGATCCCCTTCCCTGCACACAAGTCCTTATATGCACCGGTTGCACCAGCCCGCCTTACTCCAGCCCCACAAATAATTAATGGGGAGGGAGGGCGTCGCTCTTTTTTCTCAGGCTTCCTTTTCAGCGCTAGAGCATTCGAACCCCTCCGAGAACCCCCAAGATGCGGCTGAAGGGCCATTTTGCTGCAGTGCACAAATCGGACACACAAAAATAGAGCTTGAGTCCCTGAGATAAAGACGCCAAGGTTCAGGAACAGCTCTTCCGATCCAGTCCGATTAGCTCGCAAAAGCCTGGGCGGAAAGGGCGCGCACCCCTCCCCCATCCACGCTGGTGCAGAGGGACCGGGTCAGGAAGCGTGGCCTCTCCCCAGTCCGAGACCACGCCTCCTCCGCCTCCCCCAGCTTTTACTCCTCCCAGGAAGCGGTGATAGACAGTTCTGTGTGGTTCTCCACCCCCACCCCCCCAGCTGAGTGGAGGAGTTGATGTGTCTCATTATAACAGCCAATGCAGCCGCCATCCACGCACAAGCAAAGAAGCATGTCCCATTTAAATACACCCACGCAGCCCCAGCGCCCTTAGCCGATCAGGGCGCGCAGCCCACACGTACCGCGGCTCCGGGCTTGGAGATCGGTGCAGGTTGGGCTCCCGGACCCGGCGGACAGACGCGCGGAGGATCGTGCTCAGGCTCTGTGGGGCTGGGGTGGGCGGGGGAGGTTTGGCCCGGAGCCTCTGGCGCTACACCCGCATGAGGACGCGAGTGAAATAGACCAAGGTGGAATTTCCAAGGGAGAAGCTTCGGGGTGGTTTTGGTCCATTTCTCCGGCGAAGAAGTAGACATGGCGAGCGACTCCCCGGCTCGCAGCCTGGATGAAATCGATCTCTCGGCTCTGAGGGTGAGCAGACCGTGCTTTCTGATTTCTTTCCAGTGGTTTGGGGCCGGGAGAATGGTCTCGGTGAGTGGCCTGGGGCTGGGGCTGGTGGGCAGCAGCGGAAGAATGCAGCCCCGAGGGAACCTGCATTCGGATTTTTTCCCGGGGGTTGCTGAGGTGCTCTTGGCTGAGCCCCTACGGCAGGGGCTGTGCGGTACGTGTTCTCCTTTGGCTGTGGCCGAAGCTCCCCGAGAGCTCGGGAAGCTTATGCCAATTTCGAATGAGACCGGTGTAAGAGCATTAAAACGAAAGGCTCGTGTGTGCGTGTGTGTGTGTGTGTGTGTGTGTGTACACGCCCCGGGCACCCGTCTTTTGCCAAGGCGCGAGACCCAACTGTCCCTTTCGGCCAAAAGAATAACCGCGTGAATAAAGCCACTGGTCCCTCACGCTTTCCAGCTACCTGCAAGATGACATTGTGAGCCTCCTGTCCCCGCCAAGCCAAACCCGCCGCTCCAAGGGGGCAGTTTTTGCTATGCGGGTCTGGTAGATGGCAACTGCGGCCCCCTCCCCCTTTTCTGCCTCCCACCTTGGCTCCCTCTCAGCGCTCGCTTAAATGCCAGTCTGCCACTCACCTTTATTTATGATTTTAACTCAGCCCTGCCTGTGCTTTCCGACTTTGTGACTGTGACATTTCAGTTTTATGGCTGAACTTAAGCAGGTGGAGGGGATGTGTTTTCAGCTCTCCCCCAATCAGACCGGAACTCCCTGGAGTGTGCGAGTGTGTGTGTTTTCCCCGTGTCTATGGCCAGTCCTTTGTAGAGCACCTCCCTTCCCCCTGCCCCACTGCCTCGCGTTTACCTTCACGTGAATTACCTCAGACGCTGTTTCATTGTATTGACTAAGACATCACTGATACAGAATCCATTTTGCTGTTGTTTTGAGATCAGAACACCAGGAATCCCAGTGCAGCCTCGACACTTCCCCACCCCCAACCCGATACCAACACACTCCTTCGGGGAAGGGGGCAGAGCTTTCTTGCCATTTTAATTAGATGCTGCCTGCTAGGAAGGGGGTGATGGCTGGTGGTGGCGGCAGCAGCGGGAATCTGAGAAATATTGGACACCAGTCTGGGGACGGCTTCTTCCTTTCATGAACCAAAAAATAAAATTGCAAAGAAAATAGCAAGTGCATATACTTGATATATGAAGGGTGGGTGAGACCTAGTTGATGGTGGCTCTCTTGTTGCTGAGACAGGCAGTATGGGTGGAAGTTCACTTGCCTTCCGGAGGAATACATTGTTAGATTGATGCTGTATCTTGGGGCCATTTACCTGAATGTCTAATACTTCTCTTGACATTGCCTCTTTTTCCAAAGATATTTTAAAGAGCTACCTCTCTGTCAAAGTGTTACTTTTTCTTTAGGCTCCATAAACCTCTTCCCTACTTCTCTTTTTCTAGTCCTTTGCCCCTTTCCCTTAATGGGTTGGTCCAGGAGTTGAGCAGTGCTGGAGTTGAGAAGAAACAGGATGTCATTTGACATGGGCTGTTCTGATAGTTGTGTGGCCAAAGCTCATTCATGCATTATTACAGTAAGCCGTCTGTTTCCGTGGTACCGGAATACCACATCCAGAACCCCTTGCCCTCTGGGCAGCTAGGGGTGGGGTTGGTAACCGGGTGGGTGCTTTGGACCAGTGTGGCTTCCTGCTTTATGGATTGTGTCTGTTCATTTGCCCTACTTTCTGGATGGGAGTTGCTGCGGGCGGGTTAATCGGGTGGATGGAAGACTGGGACTTGGGGAGAAGGGGAGTGGCAAAGGGGAAGGGGGTCTGAACAATGGGCAAGGCTCGTGGTGATTCTCCTGAGCTGGAATCTGGACATCTTTCCTCCAAATGGAAAGCACTCTGATGTGATTTTAAGTTGGGCTGGGACTTGTCTCATGCGGGCTTTCTCTTGGCTGAGGTTTTCTGAGACACCAAGCACAGTGCCTGCCTGCAGGCTTAGAGTAACCATGAAGACTCCTGGGCCCACCTTGAGGGCATTTCATGCTGGGAAGACCTGTGCCCTGGTAGTCTGTATTTTGAAAAGCTACCTTTGCATGATTCACAGAAATTGTCCTTTGTGGCCTGAGCTGCTGGTTTAGTTCTCTGCCTGCCTGGAGGTGTACAAAGAGGGAAGGCAGTTTACCCCAGTGACTGGAGAACTGCTGGCAGGAAGACTTAAATGCAGATGTACAGACATTTGCTTCCTGCAGGGCCAGGGTCTCCCACCAGCCTTGTGGTGGGTGAGGTGTGCAGGCCAGGGTGGCTCTAAAGGCCAGAGGTGATTTCTACAAATCAGAGGGCCATCATCTCTGCCTCCCCAAATTTAGAGAGGGGGGCTCATGGAGATGTGCAGTCTGATTTGTCCCTTAGCCCTCAATAAGGCCTGCCTGCTGAGTACCTCCTGGGGAGTGCCTGACCCCTGAAATGCAGCCAAGGTCAGGGGCTTCTAGGAGAATTTGCTGAGGCCTTACCAGTCCCTTGCTCTTTCGGTGGCTCTTTAATGTACACAATCAATGCTCTTTTTGTAAGCCCTGGGCTCAATGCATTAAAAGCAGATCCTGTCTGGAGAGGCCTTATCTTTCTCACTTTGGGGGCTTATTGTTCTCAGCCAGTGATCCTAGACTGGACCCAGTCTAAATTTTCCCCAAATAGGAACAATGCATAATTCAAACCAGAACAACCAGTGACAGTACTGATCATTTAAATTATGCAAGGTTTGGATGGTTTTTAAAAGTGAAATGAAGCTGGGTCTTTTTTGGTTAGAAAATAATCAGAATTCAGTTTTAGTCTTGATTTTTAGAGCTCAGGAAACTGAATCTTGGGGGTGGGGATGTTTTCACAGATTTAGAACTGAAAGGAAATTGTAGATTGCTCTGACACTTCTTTCATTTAACACGTGGGAAGGAGAAGACCAGAGAGGTGAAGTCTGTTGCCCAAGGTCACACAGCCCCATGGGTTTGGGGGTGGGGATTAGGAGAGATAAGAAGAATGGTTTGAGGAGAGAATTTAGGTTTTCTGACTCTTTATTCAGTGCTCTTTGCTCTAAGTCACATTGTCTGTGGCTGAATCAGAAATCAATAATACATTTTCTGCCTGAGCACCAAAAAATGGCAGAGAGGAATAATTTCAGTGGGGTCGTGGAATTTTATTTGTCCTGAAGGGAAACTGCTTCATGCAACTACGTTGGTAACACAGACAACCATGGAGCTTTAAGGCACCTTTGAAATTCATCTTGTCCTGCTCCTCTCGGTGCTTCCTTTGCAGGCAGATGACTGAATGATGTAGGGCAGATGGCTGTCCTGCTCGGGTAGCCTCTCCTAGTAACCCATCTCCATCTGAACATGTCCCAAGGGGTCAGTCTAGACACACACATTGTTCAGACGTCTGCATGAGAGGTTTATGGAGTCTGTGTATGTTTTGTACAATCTATGTGGATACGGATATTATATATAGCATTATGGATGTAAAATCTGCCCATGTGGGTGTATGGAAATGTGTGTATACATACATAGGCTACAGAAAACAATTTACTCATTCAAACCTGGGGCTTGAGTCATTCTTACTTCAAGACATCATGATATTAAAAGATGAAACTTGCCACCAGGATGCTTTATTGCACATGAGGTGAGCAGAGCCCAGAAAGCTTTTTGGAGATTAAAGTATTTCTGAACCTGAGCATCTTGGCTGTCTTTAGCTTGGCCCATGGGGTAAGGCATTCAAGGCCAGGATCTGGCCATTGCTGATCTCATACTCTTGGCTTCTGCCAGGACTCCCATATACTTTTCTATTTGAACAAAATTAGATGACCTACGTGTGTCTTTCTTCTAACCCCTCACTCCTTTTTGGGGCTAGCTGTTCCTCTCTACATCAAAACCCAGATTTAAGAGCATTGACCTCACCTGGAATCTTGAACATGTTCTTAACTACACTTATTTGATTGTGTTATCATTGGTGTGAGGTTTTCTTTCTGTCTCCTCACTGTGACTGTGGGTCATCTTTGAGTCCCAAGCCCCCCTTAGTTAGATAAATAAATGAATGTCAGAATGAATGCATAAGCAAATGGAGTAGACTGAGCACTGGCTTTGGGGTTCTGGGTCCACATCTTCTTAGTTCTGTGACTTGGGGTACGTCGTTTAGTGAGAGTCAACCTAAAAATGGGAATGGTCACAACTGCTTGCCTTCCTTGCATACTGGGTTTCAAAAGTCAAATATGGCAGTGCTTTCAAAAGCCCAGCACACCATACGAATATGCTGTTCCATGTTAGGTAGAACTTTATGGGGAACTTGATTCTACCAACATTTGATCCCAGTGATCACACCTCATAGAAAACGATCCTGGGTAAAGAAACTGTGGTATATATACACAATGGAATATTACTCAGCTATAAGGAAGAATAAAATTATGACATTTGTAGGTAAATGGATGATGTTGGAAACTGTTATGCTAAGTGAGATCAGCCAATCACATAAATCCAAAAGCCGAATGGTCTCTCTGATAAATGAATGATGATGCATAATGTGGGGGGGAAAGATGGCAAGAATGGAGGAAAGATAGCTAGCATAGAGGGAAGGGGGGGTGGGGGCGGGTGGGGGGTAAAATTAATAACAGAGTGTATGACAGATACCATTGCCCTGTGTAAATGCATGAACGCACAGATGGTGTGACTCTACTTTGTGTACAACCAGTGAAACAATAGCTGTACTCCATTTGTGTTCAATAAAAAAAAAAAAAAAAGAAAACGATCCTGGGAAAAATGTATCTGAAGGGGCCTCTTTTCAGTAGCACCTCAATAGACCTTCACTGCCTTTGCCCTTTTATGTGCTGATTCAACCTTGTATGTTTCTCTGATGTCCTTAGTTGAGCTTTGCCTCCTGTATCAACATTCATTGCATATGAGGTAAGCTGGGCTCAGAAGCTTTTTGGAGATTACAGTATTTCTGAACTAGTATCATTATCAGCATTATTCATTCAAACTTCCTCCTGTCTTTCTTTTTAAGTTTTTCTCTTTAAAGGTGATCCATTATTCAAATGCAAACAATTTGATTATGCCTGGACCTTCACAAAGTGTTTCTTTTCTTTTTCCAGGAGGGCAGGATGGACACCTAAAATGATACCCTTATAGCCTGGTACTTAAATCCTGGTCAGAGGTCTCATGGGTGGGTTTTAAAAAAGTCCCGAAACATTAATTCATTACCCCAGAGCACTTAATTAAATTTGACTAAAATGAGATTTTAGTAAAGTTGCACAAATTGACAAATTGATAAGATAACGGTATTTTCAAATGACAAAAACAAGGCAGTTTTTTCATTCGATGTACTTTTTGGTTTTCAGTGGTATTAAACAGGTGTTTTCTTGCAGTGAAACTGCCCTGTAATGAAATAGGGTGTATTGGTACTTACTAGAGCTTCAGAGTAATATGCATAAGCATTTTCAGTATTCATTATTAATTGGAGTAATATTTAGTTCAAAAGCTGATGTAACTCATAGTTTGCTGTTTGAATAATTATCTGTTTAGGAGGTCATGGAATATTTTGTTGAAAAAACATCCAATACTTTTCCTTTATGGAAAGACTTCATTTTGCCCCCTTATCGTTGAGGCTTTTTGGAATCTTGTAATTTTGAGTCTTGCTAGCTAGGCCTTCTTTCTGCCCTAGAATGCATCTTCTGTGCCTTCTGGTTTCGACACCATTCCTTCGTCTGGTCGTGGTGGTTCTAACGTCCACCCAGCCTGGGCTGCTGTGATTGAATCGTGGCTGCCATGCCCAGCCAAGCACAGCCAGGCTGATTCTGTTTCTGATAGAATTCGGGATAACTTGAGTCTGAAAGATGCTTGAATGTCAAATTGGTTCTTCCAGCCTGTGGGGGATGTAGTTCTCTGAAAACAGGGCCTAAACTAGTTTGTTAGTAGTGTGCTGAGAATTCAAGAGAATCTCTATGATATTTTTTTGAATGAAATGTTATTCTGTGCATATAAAAATAAAGTTTCTAGTGGAGAGAGAGGGAGGACTTAAGTAGATAATGTTGGATGAATTCTGCCTGAAAATTCTTCCATTCTGCTTGGAAGTTTATTTCCCCTAGAGACCGATGATTCCTTCCACCATTTTTTTTTTTTTTTTTTTTTTTTAACATGCCCAGAATGATGCCTGTTGTCTCAAGGTGCCCCTAAATTCTGAAAACATATTTTATTTCATCCCAAGCTTTGAAGTCCTTTCTCAGTATCTTTTGCATGGGTCCCCTTGTCCCCATTCTTCCCTCCAATCTGTGGTAGTTACTCTTCCTCCGGGAGCATCTGTGATAAGACCCACCTCTTATGTCTCTACCCCCAGCCTTCTCTTCACTAGTGTCTCCTGTACACTGCAGCCATGTTAGCTTTCCATAGTATGGTTTCAGTCTGGTTATTTCTTTTTCAAGGCCTTCCCTGACTCCACAGTCTACAGACCGAAGAGTACACCTTGATGTAATTCAGCTGATCTCCCACCAAGCTCTGTGGTTGAAATGATCACTCCAACTCTGCCATAGGAGGCGACCTCCTTCTCCCCCTGGATACTCTAGGGGGCCCCCTACCTTATTTTCCTTTTCCTTTATGTGCTACCCTAACAGTAAACATTCACAGGCCACTTCTTTTCCATATAGTTGTGGAGATGTTCTCCCTCCCATGTATAGACTCACTCAGAACTGACCTCACACCTCTTTCCTCACACTCAGAACTTTCTGTCTTGGATTATATTCACTAGTACACAATAAGCTTCATGAAGGCGATGTGCATATTCGATTTTCTTAGGGATCCCCACCAGTGAATTTTTCACAGTGGGTGCTCAGTAAATAAATATGGAACCAGCAACGTATGTAGTGTACAGCCTTCTTAGAAAGGTTGGAGGTGGTGCTGCCTGGAACAGGAATTGAAACTCCAGAAAGGTGGGGCGAGTGCTGACTATAGCACAATTTCAGGGAACACGAATTCCATTATATTCTATTCTGCACAACTCCAGGGGACACAGCTGATGTAGGGTACAACTCCACTGGATGCCAATTACATAGAGTACAGTTCCAGGGGCACCAATTATGAGAAATGTTCTGTTGAGTCCTGGGTAAGAATCCCTAGTTCTAAAATTTCCTTACCATGGAAAATTGCTTCCATTGTGTCCATATTTTGAGTTTTGAGAGATTTAAAATGTTCTGGGTTAGAATCTCAAGGCCAGTGGGGTGGTGTGTATGTGTGTCTGTGTGTGTGTGTTTGTGTGTGTACGCTTATAGAGTATTTCAGTCTTTTATTTTCCTCTTAAGGTTTATGACTACTATTTTTATTAAATAATAGCAAAGGGTCGGAAGGACTATACTTGTTCATTTCCCCACTGGAAGATAACACTGAGTTTTTATCTAATTGAATTGGTGGGAGAAGTTTGGAGATGGTGAAATGTAATGGAGAGACACCATCTGGGAGTTAGAGCCCTGGGTGCTGGCTCTGATCCCTCACACTCAGAACCTTAGTATATTCACATGTAAGAGGAATGGTTTGGACCAGAAAATGCTGGAGATGACTTCTAAAGCTGTTATTCTTCTGTGATAACTCCTGGGATATGTAAAGGAGCTAGAGACAGAACTAGGGTTTTTAAATAGCCATGGGTTCTTATTCTAGGAGACTGCAAGCTAAGCACCTCAGAGAACCAGGATTACCACTGAAAAGTGATATCTCTTCCTCATTTTAGGTGAGTTATTTTTTCCAGACTAGCTCCTGGCTTATAATTTGAAATGTCATTCTGGTCTTTGAAGATGGAATAATAGGACCAAGAACTGATGATGACTTTTGCTGGCATTACCTTGTTTAGATTCAGAAGGAAGTAAGGATAAGATTTTCAAGTGCTATTTCTCTGATCAGAGAAATTAGAACTCTGACAGTGTGGATCAAACTGAAAATTTGTAGATTTTAACAATTCATTTTATATACAATACTGGCGTTTGTTTGATTAATGTAGTAGAAGGTCCCAGTCTGGGTGCAGTGTAAATTTGTGAAATGATTCTGTGAAATATGATTAAATGAAGGATAAGAATGCATATGGTAGGTGTCCAGCATTCATTCATTCATTTCTTCATGTGGTCAGTCATTCAGCACATGATCATCAGGGACCACTAGTTGCTGAGACTGGCTATACACAACAGTGGTATGGTTTCTACACTGATGGTTGGGTGGAGAGACTGTCTTAGGCCATTCTTAATGTCTTTCACTACACCACACTGATTTTTCATATTTGTGAACATGACAAACTCTTTCCTGTAGTTTCCCAGGCCAGGAAATATTCTCAGCAGATTTTCACATGGAAGACTTCATCTTGTTATTTGGATTAATTTAGATCAGATGCTGCCTATATTATTATTTGTCTATTGCTGCATTAACAAATGACCCCCAGACTTAGTGGTTTAAAACAACTATAACCATTTGTTATCTCACTGTTTCAGTGAGTCAGGAATTCAGAAGTGGGTTACCTGGGTGGTTTTGGCTTGAAGGTTCTGAGGACTCAGCTGGGGCTAGAGAACCTCCTTCTAAGATGGTTCACTCATGTGATACTGACTGTTGGCAGGAGGCTCTTCCATGGGCTACTTGAGCGTCTTTGGGCTACTTTGAGCATGGTGCTGCCTCTCCCTGGACAGAGCATTCCAAGAAAGCAAGACAAAAGCAACAGTCTTTATGACCTAGCATCAGAAATCACACATCATGATTTCTGCTCTGTCATGTGGGTAATCCAGGTCAACCCTATTCTGTGACTATGTGGGAACATTAGTACCAGAAGGCAGATATCATTGCCGCCCCTTGTGGAGGCTATCAATCACAGGAAGAGACTTTCTTTGCTACATATCATTAAAGTAACATTCCCTCGTACCCTGTTACCATCCTATTCCAGTGTTTTATTGTCTTTAAAGCAGTTACAACTATCTCAAATTTAAGATAAAAATTTTGTCTTTCTCCTGCTGGATCTTGCTTGCATGCCTACATTGTTTCTGGTGTTTAGAACTGTGCATGGCATGTGATAAATATTGATTAAGTAAATATCAATTGAATGAATGAAATTAATTAATTTATTTAGAAGGGATCTTATTTATTATACTTCATACCTGCAGAAAATTAGTTTCAGCTGCTTCTGATAAAAGCTGTAAATAGGATTAAGTCATTAGATCATCAAGCTGAGGAGGGATAAAATGAAAATCAAAAGGGAATGGTGGGGCTGAGGTTGTGGCTCAGTTGTAGAGCACTTGCCTGGCATGTATGAGGCACTGGATTTGATCCTCAGCACCACATATAAATAAAAAAATACGATAAAGATACAAAAAAGGGCATTGTGTTTGTCTATCTAGCCATCTATATATTATCTATTTGTCTGTCTTCGAGGGTTTAGTGATCTGAGTTATCTTTTTTGTAGGTAGAAATTGGGGCTCAGAGAAGTTCCTTGTCTTGGGAAGGATGAAATCCCAAAGACTGAGCTAGGTCCCATTATGCTATGCCACTTAGGGGGACTGAGAACATCCTGGCCATTTTAGTGAAGCAGTTATTCCCACCATACAAAAATAAACCTGAAAAACCATGGCTATAAAGATGGTCAAGTTCCTTAATGTACAAAACACTCTTAAGGAGCCAGATCTGGTAGTAAGTAGGTGGTAAAGGAGAGCACAGCTCAGTCAGGATAGGTAAGTGGCAAAGTCTTTGATGTAGAAATTAAAAAGTTAAGATTCTGTGTGCTGGAGAACCCAACTGTAGGAACTTGAAATATATGCAGGATGCTAACCTGAGTGAGTGACCAGGATGACCTCTGGGGCTCCATGGCCTGAGAAACCAAAGTGAATAAGAGCAAGGACTATAAATTGTTAAAAAAAATTGTTTACTTAAAAAACAAAAAGCTTTTTCTTCTCATAATAAAAGCATGGTCATTGAAGAAAATTTGGAAAATGGAGAAAATGCAAAAAGAGTTTCCATATCATACAAATTCATGATTCTTATTCATGATATTCATGTATTTGGTATATGGATTAGTAGTTTTTTCTATGCAAAACTAAATAGGTAGTTTTAAAAAATTATGATCATATTGTATGTATTATCTGCAACCTGTATTTACAACTCAATAGTCTTTACTCATGTTATTAATGTTTTTCTGAGATAATTTTAAAAACACTTTATCCTAGAGAATTTTGAACATATGTAAAAGTAGACAGAATATTGGAAGTGTATATATGTTACAGGTGGGAGTGTGTAAAAATGTACAGCAGTTTTGGAAAATAGTTTGCCAGTTTCTCAAAATGTTAAATACAGATAGAGTGATGATGTGACCCAGCAAATCTACTTCTAGGTATATATCTAAAAAAAGTGAAAACAAAAACTTGTACAAGAATGTTGATAGTAGTCCCCAAAACAAACTTCCCAAACATCCTGTCAACTAATTAATTAAAAAATATATAGTTTATTCATACAGGGGAATATTATTCAGCAATAAAATTAGTGTTGACACATCCTACAACTTGGGTAAACATTATACTTGTGAAAGAAGCCAAACACAAGCCATATCATGTAATATGATCCCATTTATAAGAAATGTCTAGAGTAGGCAAATCTATAGAGACTTAAAGTGATGGTGGTTACTGGGGCTGATGGAGAGGAGGAGTGGGAGTGACCGCCATGCCCTAAAATTAGGTAGTCTGCATTGTCATACAGCTCTGCAAATATACCTACCAGAAGTCACTGGTACACTCCAAAAGAGTGAATTTCACAAAATATGAATGAAATTTCAATGAAACTATTATAAAAAAAGAATAATATAATGTTTCCTTCTTATCAATGACCTCTATGACCACTCTTATTTCTGCTATATTCCTATCCACTTCCTCCACCATATTATTTTGAGGCATCATATCAGTTCTTATAAATATTTCAGTTATATAAATATTTCATTAATATTTCATGTATTGAAAAAGTACATGTCCACAATACTGTCATCATACCTAAAACATTTATTACATGGTAAAATATCCAATTTTGAACTTTCTAATATGTCTTTATACTGCTTAGCATTTTGTCACCGAGATGTATCATAATATATTTTGCCAGTTCCAATTGGTGACTCCTGAGGTTACTTCTAGTTTTTCAACTCTTAGAGCATTGCAGTAAACATCCGTGTAGTTTTCCTTAGGATAATTTCTTAGAAGTGGAATTTAGAATGAAATTCTAAATGTGACTGATCTCTAAGGCTCTTGACATTGTCAAATTACCCTCCACTTTCTTGTGAGGTTGATGTGTATCATCTATAGATGAACACACAAAACTTAGAAAAATCAATTAATTTAGCAAAGGAAGGTCACAGAGCTACTAAATGGCCCACTTATGACTGACTGGTCCCAAAGCCACTGCCCATAGGGACTTACATGACCCCATTTTGACGGGGTCATGTTTGTCATAACATTATAATTATCTGAGGCATTATCTGTCTGGGTGTCACCTTTGGTGTTGGGGACAAGTTCTCTCTGATTAGCCTAGTAGTGTTTTAACTGTGATTCCAAAGCATTTTCTCCTTGTGATGCTGTTTTTTAAGTAATCAGAGTCTGCTTAGAATGTGTGAAACAATTTATGAACCAGTTTAGGATTTGCATTGTTACCCTTGGACAAAGTATAGAGATGTGTACAGTTAAACTGTCATTCTTTTTGGGTAGACATCCAGCAAGTATGTTTGGAAAATGTGTGGAATCAGGCTTAGAGGTCTCTATATTTTAAGAATTGGAGACCATTGAATTTGTGATCATCATAGAAGGTAAAAGGAAGATTCCAGAGGCCACTGTCCAGCACGGGCCTTGCTCAACCCTCTATCTGCCAGATAATTGTTAACATCAAACTCTTGAGTTATAATTTAAGATTTTCATATGAGTATAGGTGTTTTACAGTGGAGAAAATAGAAGATAAATTCAGGAGCCAAGAGAGTAAAGAACTCTGCATTTTGGAGTACAAACTACTTTCTACCCAGTTTATAAGTAAGAAACTATTAAAATTGACACAACCTTATGGTTGTCAGTCTTTGGGAGGCCAATTGCCTAGATTTACTGGATTTGATGACCAAACCCTCCATTTCAAATGCCTATAAATTATTTATGTCTAGGGTAAAAATCTAGAACTTCACATGGACATGGTTTCATCATTTCTACCTCCAGGTATTTTTTTAACTGCCTGTAATCAAATTATAGCAGGGTGGTGGGTGGAATAGGTTGTAAGCAGTAATTGCAAACTGTATTTAAATAATAATGATAATATTTAGCATTTATGGGGCACTTTATATCTTCAAAGTACTTGCAGACATTATCCAATTAAATACCTTCTCTGATTGCAATCTGGATATAAACTCACTTAAATCCAGAACAGGGTCATGAGAAAAGAATGCATTTGAAAGTTAATGCTTGCGATGCTTAGAAACCTGTGCAGTGATGGGAAAGTTAGAGTTGGGAGTTCTGTTGGATTGTGTTTGCATTTTGGTTCAGCCTGATGGTGGGATTACATTATATCTGTACTTCATTGATGCCTCAGCTTGATTTCTGATCACTAAGGACGGAATGTTGACCATGATTCTGGTCCTTAGATATGTGAAAATATAAACAACATAAATAAGCTTTAAAATGGGCTCCCTTATTACATTTTGTGCTCTGGCCTCTGATGAAACTCCCATTAGTAAGTGAAATGAAGTAAGGTAGGGCAAGGAAGAAACGCTGGGCATTAGGGTTTAATAGTGTCTGAGAATAGTAGATTACATTGCACAGTAGGATACATTATCAAGAAATGCATTGGAGAAATGAAACATCTTTAGTTTGACTATATAATTATGTCTTGCTGTTTATTGTCCCCTTACAGGTATATCCATGCATTGCCAATTTAGATAGTATTTTGAGCAAGGACCTATGCTGCTTACCCAGTAGAGAGTAGAGGGCTCTGAAGCCTGTAGATTCTAGATGCATTACGATTTTTCTAGGAGCTGATTGACAGTTTTACTCCCAAGTCAATGGTTCTCAAAGTTACATCCTTGAATCAGCAACTTTGAATCAGCTCTAAGGTCTGCTTCTCTGACCTACTGAATCAGAAACTTTGGGTATGGGTACCGCAACCTGTGCATTAAATTACCTCCTGGTAATTTTGTTGCACTTTATGAAGCTTGTGGGGTTTTGTTTTTGGTGCAGAGGACTGAGCCTAGGGCCACACATGCTCTACTACTGAGCCACACCCCAGCCCTTCAGTTGCACTTTAGAATCTCAGACTACTACCCTAAATGTTTACTTTTTTCTTTTTCTTCTTTGGCAGTGCTGGGGATTGAACCCAGGGCTTTGTGCTTGCAAGGCAAGCACTCTACCAACTGAGCTATATCCCCAGCCCTACCCTAAATATTTAAAAGACAGTTTTCTTTCCTTTTTTTTTTCTTTCATGCCGGTTTACTTATTCATTTAGCAGATATTTATTGAGCAACTGCTATGTCACCAGTGCTATGCTAGATGCTGAAGACATAGTAATAAAATAATGCTAATGAATGGAAGAAGCATAGGTTAAAGAAACGGTTGTTAACATGGTTTACTAAATGCAGATTCCTTTTGGAAAAACATGGAATATATCTCCAGAAATTTGAGTGTGCCTGAAAATATTGGAGAGTAAGAACTAGTGATTTGTAAAAGATAAATGCAACTTTTCATTCATAAGGTGTTTTGGCCTTAAGCAAATTGTGGAAGGCACACATTTTTAGGAGTATAGAATTTAAAACCCATCACTAATTATATATGCATTTGGATTGTTTGTAAAGGAAAGAGGATTCTTGAGATTAAAGAGTCTATGATTTTCAATTGATAACCAATTCTGGATTGGTCTTTGTAATGCCAATTTTTTTTTTATTAGCAAGTTTTTCAGGATGCAGAAAAGCCTTATCCCCTTGATCAAAAAGTTGTATCCTTCCCCAGTACTGGAAAACAAAAGTACATCTTTCTGATGTTAATTTCCCATTTTTCCTTATCAGTCTAGAGGGATTTTTAATTTAAAACCCAGGAGATGCTGACTTTTGCCTGGGAGCTGAAAAAAAAGAAACCATATTCACAAACTTTTTCAGTCCAACTTCTATTTGAAGGCTAAAATCTTTGGGTTATGTTGTGAATCCTGGAGATGGAATGGGTGTTTGGAATCTAGACATCAGGTAAATGATTTCCTTATTGAGAAATCCCACAGAATTTCTTTGGAACAACCCATAAACTTTTCTTACATAGCCATGAAAAATGACCCATATTGTTATTGGACCCACAATTCTTAGAAAAGCAGACTACCTATGTTGTGTGTGTATTTATTTGGGAGAAGGTTGATGGTGATTGTGGTTGTCAAGGCAACTGTATATCCAACTTAATAATGAGCAGGTAACCAAATTTTATTCATGAGATGCTTTGGAAAAAATGAATTCAAAGATACCATCTCGGAAGACCTCTTTTAAAGGAAAAGATGGCTTGATAATCATCATTAAGCTAGAAGTGAAAAATATCTGGTTGCCCGTGATTAGGTTTTCTCCAATTTTGATAATTTGAGGGACAGATCCAACTTTCTCAGAAGTGGTTTTAATGTCATTATAGCATCAGGAAGTTACTCAAGCATTTTAGTCAGGAGTGTTAAATTATTCTCTAGAAGGGAATGTATTCCATCCCCTAAAAGGTTTGGACAATTTTCTCTCTAGTTGGTGATGTCATAGGCTTTTTCTAAGAAAACTGAATTTGAAATGGTTTTGCAGCCTTTCCTCCCAGTTCCTGTCACACCAATGGGGTTGATAAATGCTGCCACTGGCTTGGTTGTAGGGCCTTTGACTTTGGGTGTTCTGGGCTTTCTGGTTGAACTCTGAAGCTCCCTTAGAGCACAGGGACTCTGGGAACAGGAGCCCATTGGTTTGGTGCTGGTATCCTACTCTTGAAGGGTTGGGAAGATCAAAGCCAAACACTTGCTCTTCCTGCAGGCCCATCCTCTTCTCTTCTCTGTAAACTGGTAGCTCCAGCACCAGAGAGAACTTGGTTTTCTTTCTGGGCAGTTGAACAGACAAAGCCCTGTGGTATGTACTGGATCTTCGTACCTGGATGCTGCTGGCAGGCAGGAACGTTGCTGCAGACACTCTTTGGTCTGAACGGTAAGTATTTGACTTGTGCTGGTATTGTAGTCATTTTTTCTTGGATAGGAGCATCTTTTATTTTGGGAGAGCAGATGTAAAAGTGTGAAATACACAGGTCTACACGTTTGGGGGGAGGGACAAAGGGAAGAGGAACCGTGTTTCTTTAAATCACGGTGACCTAATCTTAGTTTGCCTTTGTTTTCCTTGAGTGACTGAAAATCAGCAGGGGAAATCTCCTGGAACCTGCCCAGCTGGGTACCTAAGCCTCTACAGAACTGATTGCAGCAGAAAAAGTGCTAGCAGATTGTAGGTCCTCATCATTTAGGTACAAAAAGTTTCCTCCCCAGGAAGAAGCCCTTTGTGAAGAGATGAAATTATCCACATTCCATGCAGTGGATCTGAGGCTTGAAATAAAACCTTAGAGATCCACAGATCCAGATCCCAGGAAGGGAGTTTGTTTTCCAGATTGGAAAGGGAAGGGGTTTGAAAACCTGGTGTCCCTCTGGGATCTCTGAACCAGAGCTCTTGCTATTCTCCCTAGCCCTCTTTTAATTTGTGTGCATATTTGCCAGAAGTACCTGGGGGTTTCAAAGCAACAGGGGCTTTCTTGTGCCTATTAAGCTCTCTGTCCCCTGGAGGTCTGTTTCTTTTATTTTTGGAGGCAGGGTCTCTGTTATGTTTCTTGTGACCCAATACAATACAAGTTGCATCAGAATGAAAGACATAGTTCTCTGACTTTCTGTAATCTGCCACTGGTTTGTGGCATTCAAATTATAAGACTCTTTCACGTGTCGTGCCCATTCTCATTTGTTTTGCTTATTAGTTCCTTGATAAGTTCCTTTTGACAGACATTTTGGTCAAATTTCCTATAACCATTAGGTTGACTTGGTTGTTTGGTATTGCATGTTGATACCAAATGACTTTAATGATGTCCTTGTTTTCAAATGGACATCTCCGTTAATCTTTTAAAATAAAATTTAAGGGAAATTTGGGATGCAAATCACTTATGAGGCCACATGATCTCCACAATTCACAGACCTGCTCATCAAAATTTTATTTGGTCTATGCTTCAGTCACAATAAACGTCAATCAGAATTCAACACTACTTTACACCTGAGAATGTGGATAAACTGGCACTCTCATGCATTGCTGGTGGGAGTGGACTCTGGATCAGCCACTTTGGAAAACAATTCGGCTGTTTCTGAAAAAGTTACACAGAAATTTACCGTATGAGCTAGCAATTCCACTTCTGATAAGAGAAATGAAAGCATACCGCAAAACCCTGCATGTGAATGTTCGTAGCAATATGATCTATAATAGCCCCAAAGTGGAAACAACTCAAATGTCTGTCAGCTGATGAGTAGGTAAACAAAATGTGCTTCCCTACCATGGAATACCACTCAGCAATAAAAAGGAATGAAGTATTGACACATGCCGTGATATGGATAAATCTAAAAAATGATTCAGTTTGTATGAAATTTCCAAAAAAGGCAAATCTAATAGGAACAGCAGATTAATGGTTGGCTAAGGCTGGAGGTGAAAACGGAATGACTGTAGATGGGAGATATTTGAGGTGATAGAAATGTTCTAAAATTGGATGGTGATAGCATGAAAGAATTTTAGGGTATGTAAATTATTGCTCAATAAAGTTCTTAAAATATAATAGGGCTGAAACACTGCTTCGTAGTTGGGCCAGCTCCATTCACCACAGGGGCAAATTCCCTAGTCGGATCAAAAAGTTGTACTTCTAGAAAGCCCATCTCTAAAGTACCTTGGAGGAATGTGGGCTCTGGTCCTATCTTCTGTTTTCTACTTTCCTTCTACCTTTTATTCTTTAAGGCTTGTAATATTTTACAGACACAATCATAATAGCTTCCATTGAGATAAGATGCCCTAGATAATGAAGCCTTCCTCTGCAGGAAGCCTGATTTTGGAGCCAGGGTTAGCATAGCTGTTCCTGCCTGAAACCATACCTTGAGAGCCCTTTCTGTTTGCTCAAAGTGTTTTCTCTCACCTCTGTGCTATTCCGCTGCCTGGAACCCTTCTCCAGACCCGTCATGGCATGCCCTTCGTGAACACATCATTTATTTGTTTGTCTCTGTCTGTACCTCTACCCCATCCTAGAGGATACTGTAAGCTCCACAAAGGTACGACCTGTGTTCCACGAATCTCTGTATCCATTTATTTGTGGATTGGATGACTTCTTGTGACCCACAACACAAGGCTTAACTCCTGAAGTTAGCAAGGCCTTCTGTGATCTGTTCCCCACTTCTTTGTATACCAGCAACCATTCCACAACTCTCCCTCTCTACACTAACTCAGTGTTTTTCAAATTGTTTTGAGTTGTGGAGTGAGTTTAATGTGCTATAATAAATCAGCTTTGGGAAAAAATTAGGTAGAATATGAAAGAAAAATATTATTGTACACATATTGTATATGTGTGTGTGTTGGGTCACATTGTGGAGTGCATTTCTTGCAGGGTATAAGGGCTGAAAGTTCGAAGTTCACTGCTCTAGCTCAGGACATAGACTGCATGAGACTCGACTGGAGGGATTTTAATGTACATACTCTATTTCAGTACATCAAGCCTTGGCGTTCACACATCCACACCCCTATAGCCTCCATATATGTTGAACTGCGGTTTTTGATATTTGCATACTGCCGTAGGCCTCTCCCTCACTTATTAAGCATCTTCTAAAAGCTGGGCACAATCTAGGATCCTGAAGACAGCTGTGGATCCACAAGATACAGTGGTGGGTGCCATTGGTCCTTCTACTGGGAATCTTTCACTCCCCATCTTTGGTCTACCAGTTCTGTCATGAGCAGCTATTCATCTTTTACTATTTAACCCAGAAGAATTAGACATGTCTTCTGATATTTTTCACAAAGTTCAATGTTTGATATCAGCCTAAGAGATTCCAGGAGGACAAGATACTTAAAGGAGCTCTGTTCACTTGAGGAAAGGAATTTTTCAACTTTGTTTTTTATATCAACACTCAGATATACTTGGAACTGATCTGCACCATAACTTATATAATAATGATACTAATAATAGTAATGCCTATATTACTAGTATTATGCATAATTTATGGTAAGATATTAAAATATTATAAAAATAACATAAAATAGTATTTTTGCAGCTACTTGTCAGATGTCAAGCAGTAGGCTGATTATTTTAATAATAAAATTCTAGTCTTATTAATGCCACCACATTTTGAAATATGTACTGTTCTTCTAATTTTGCAAATGTGAAATCTCAGGCCTAGGTTAAGGAGCCTGTTTTTGAACCTGGGTTTCTCTGATTTAAATACCTGTTAAATGTAAGCATTGTGCTATTGCTTCTTCCCATTTTCTAAATGCATAGAGGAAACACCTTTCTAGCAGTGGAGCTATTGCCTACTCTCCAGGGAAGTGTGTTCTTGAGTTTGGAAAGATTTGGGATGCTGAAATTTTTAATGGAGATGTGTTTGTTGGAGCTGGAGTGAGGCTGGCATTGAGCCTGGAACATGAGGTCAGAAAACCAATCCACCATGGGAGTGATTGTTGATCTAGATAAACCCACACTCCCCTGTTTCAGACCCTGATCAACTCACAAAAACCCCTATTACTAAGACACTTTCTTAGTAACCATCCAGAGTTTGTTCATTAACCTCTGCTTGTTTCTTTGTCTTGCTCTGTTCACCTTCTATATAACCTGTGTTTCCGTTTTATTTTAAAACCATTTGCCTAATATAGTCATTGGTGGCTTTAAACTATAAACGGCGTAAGGGCAGGAGTAGCCTCAGGTTTGCATTTGTGTTCCAAAGTATGCCTAATACATAATTCAGCCTGAGCTACCTGGAATCATCCTGTCTGGATCCTGCATTTCCACTATGTACTGAGTGGAGAGGGGCCTGGCCATAAATTTAGTGTATTTAGTTTTCAACCTTTAAGAGGAGGGGTTGTGATATTGGAAAACCAAACCTTTAGAAAGTGCAGGAACTCCTGAGAAATGGAAAAACCTGTGTCCTGACTGTGGGGTTTAACGTTGGTATTGTTAGAAACCTCCTAGGTCTCCCAAGGTCAATGGGAAGAAGCAGATAGGGGACCCCGGTGGTGTAATGACCTTCACTGTTGCTTCTCTATCTCCACTTCATATTTTAAAGTGGTTAATTAACACAGCAGACTATAAACCTCTTAATAAGTGCAGGCTAAGTAGATGAGACTGGGGGGGTGAATTTTGATTGGTGACAAGTGGTGGTGAAGGGGTGGCCTTTGTGTACCCACTTCTGTTCATTGGACTTTCAAAGACACTGCTTTGCTTCCCCAGGACCCGCAGGAAAACAGGGGAAAGGACACTGTGCAGCCTTGTGCTGTGGACAGTAGCTAGCTGATTAGCTGGCCATCAACCCCTAATTTCCTCAGCATCTGTCATTGGTAGCACATGGTAGGCACTTAGAGCTCTGTTGAATGATGTGTCATGTTAGTTTGCTTTTTGTCATTGTGATCAAAATACCTGACATGAACAACTTAAAGGAGGAAAGGTTTATTTTGGTCTATGGTTTCATTTCGTGGACAGCTGGCTCCTTTGTTTTAGAGCATCATGGCAGAAAGTTGTGGCAGAAGAAAGCTGTTCACCTCATGGCAGGGAGGAGGCAGAGTCAGAGAGGAGAGGAAGGGGACTGGGGACAAGATATAGTCCTTAAGGGCATGCCCCTCAGGACCCTCTCTCTTCAACCAGGTCCCACCTCCCACAGCCTCCGCCTTTTCCCAGTAGTCCACTTAGCTCTCAGTGGATTAGTCCACTGATGAAGTCAGGTCCCTCATGACCCAGTCACTCTACAAGAGCCCGCTCTGAATACTACTGCATTGGACACCAAATCATCTACACCTGCACCTTTGGGGGACAATCCAGTTGCAAACCATAACAAAGTCATCTGGAACCTAAGTTTGCTAAGAAGCATATGAAAGAGAAGCATCCTTTCTCTCTAATACAGAGCATCAGGTGAAGTTCAAAGATGGCCCTATTGTGCTGATGATGATGTAGCTCGGTGGTAGACCACTTGCCTAACATGTAAGAGGCCCTGGGCTTTCCTCTGTACTGCAAAAAAAAAAAAAAAAAAAAAAGAAAGAAAGAAAGAAAGAAAGAAAGAAAGAAAGGAAGAAAGAAAGAACAAGCAAGAGCGAGCCCTGGGGTTGAAGGCAGATGCCTCAGGGATTTCACTTGCATGACAGGAGTTGGAATGCTGGGGCCAATGTGGTAGCAGACTCACTCTCACCTCCCTGACTGCTGGGGTAGAGGCCTGTGCTGGCTGGGTGAGTCAGGGACAGAAGGGAAGGACCAGGCTGTATTTCTTGACTGTCATGTTTGAGTCCATCACATAGTTGTAAATCTATGACACAGTTGCAAATGTTAGTTAGAATTTGGCCTTGGGAGCACCTGTGCTGCCTACCTGTGCTGTACCTTTCATTGTTTAATTTTTAGCTTCTACATATTGATAATCTTAAGCGAACACTCACTGGCTCCTGTGGCCCCTCAGAGCTATAGAAGGCAGTTAAATGGCATTCTTAGAGCAAGGTGGAGGGGATCTTTTTACTTATTTATATTTATTTAAATGCGGTCTGCAAAACACAGTTCATCAACAAAGGTTACCATCATGTCTGCACGTTCTTTACTGGGTCACTCCTGCTAAGCTTGGGTACTTTTTTCTTTTACAAATGTAGACTGTTGTACTTTATAGTAATTAGCTCTAACTGTAAAGGACTATGGCTTCCTTGGATAGCATCTTTGAAATCAAGTGTATTAAATTGACTCTTCCTTTCTCAGGTAATAATGAGTAGAAATTCCAACTATCAACAGAATTAATAGATTCCAAGCCTTTATAGGCTTTGGGGCAGTAATGAAAGGAGAGGGGAGCTGGCACAGATGTGGCTGCACTTCATTTAATTATTATTATTATTATTATTATTATTATTGAGATGTATTGAGATTCTAGACAAACTGTCCAAGTGATCCCAAGGGGCCAAATATAACATGGGTTCTGTGTGAGGACCAGGAAAGGACAGTTGATGTGGACACAGTGCCTATTCCAATGCAAGATTTGTGTTGATGTAATCAAGAAGTATAAATGAATGACAATGGCTCTGGCCTCTGGTTAGGATTCTCCAGATGAGGCCTTGGCAGGGAATTCAGCCAGAGCATTTTTGGCAATTCCACAGAGGTTCACCTGTATGAGAGGTCACAGTGAACTCATCTGGGCTCATTTGTGAGCTTGTGGTTTTTCTCATTTGTTTTCAGAGTCAGAGGAAGAGAATGACTTAGAGGTTACATCAGGGTCAGACTCTGGATTGAAGTCCTGGCACTACTGCTTGCTAGCTTTTCAGCTTGGGACAAGTTATGTAAAATCTCTAGGCTTTCCTGCACCTGTGCAATAGAGATGGTAATTACAAAGACAAGTTTTATTTAAAGTACTTAGGACAGGGCTTGCCATATGGCCGGTGTGCTGCAAATGTTCAATACACTGAATACCAGCATAACTTCTTCAGTTTGGGAGTCCATTCTGAATCTGGTATGGTGCAAACAACTGGGTATATTTAGGTTTATGAGGTATTAGTTTTGCCCTCAAGAAGCTTCTAGTGCAGTGGTAGAGGGGATATAAAAATAGATATGTACAGTACGAGTGCCAGGGTAGATGGCTGCCTGTGTAGGGATGGAGGAGATGAGAGTGTGGACCAAAGTGGGGGATGAGGAGTGCGGTGCAGTTGAAATGACCGCAAGCAGTTCTTGGTGATTCTCAGAAAGGTGGTGGGAGCACCAGTGATTTAAATGTTGATGTGGTGAAGGATGAGTTTTCCCTGAGAAGTGACCTTTGAAGGTCCCATGCTGTCCTGCCCTGTGGTTCCTACCCCAGAACAAGCCATGTCCTCCCATGTCTGGATTGTCGTATCTCTCTTTCCTGCCTGCCACCCTCTCACTCCAGTTTTTCCTTCTTCATTCTTTCTGGCATAGGGTCTGGAATAATCATATACGAAGTGTTACTTGTAATAAGCAGCAAGGTGTGTGTCCTGCTTTGAATGAAAAGAATCTGAAAGTTGCTCATCAACAATATGGAACTGAAAATACGGAAAATGCCACTTAAGTACCCTTCTTTCTCTCTTGGCAATCTATTAATATCACACGTTAGTGGGCCAAAGGATATTCACTCTAAAATCATTTCAACAGATGTCAGAAAGGCATTGCAGCAGTCATTCTCGATTTAAAAGCTACTCTTAATAGACTAGGAATAACTTGGTAAAAGCTATATCTAAAACCAAGAGTGAACCCCATGCCTAATCTTAAGACTGGTGGACATTGTTGGTTACCTACCTCAGTCGTCCCCATCCCCTTTCTTGTGAGTGGAGCTCTGAATTAGTTCTGGTATTTACTTTCCCACATTCTCAGTTAAAATGACCCTTTCCTTAACCCCATCCAGGAGGAAGTGGAACAGATTAAGTCAGTCTTTAGGCTTCCATTCTTGTTGATGATTGGTTTACACAAGTCATGTGATACAACCTGTCCAAGGAGAGAACCAGAGGAAGCCTTTTGGTGTGGTCTTGGGGGGTGTTACAGTTTAGATATGA